>APFE030063096.1:64001-84204 GCA_000404065.3 Pinus taeda
TCAATGCAACTTAATTAGTGATGTATGTGAAAATTAAGTATTATGTACCAAGGCATTTTAGTTTCAAATCCCCTTGAATTTACCTATACCCCGCGTATTAGGGCACCTATACCCCGAGTATTAGCGCGGTGTGGTTTACATAGGAAATTATAATAGTAGCGGTCAGAATCAATCCTATGAGAGGATTATGTGTGGTAAGCATGGCATGGTTCACCTAGGGGATTATAGTGTTAGCTATTGGAATAGGAAATTATAATGGTAGCGGTCAGAATCAACCCTATGAGAAATTATGTGTGATTATGTGTGGTAGGCATGGCATGGTTCACCTAGGGGATTATAGTGTTAGCTATTGGAATGGGAAATTATAATGGTAGCGGTCAGAGTCAACCCTATGAGAAATTATGTGTGGTAGGCACGACATGGTTTACCTAAGGGATTATAGCGTTAACTATTGGAATTGACTGTATGAAAGATTAAGAGTGTTGGGGTGGCATGATGGAGCTAAGAAATTATTGAAACTAGTATAGGGGAAATGTGGAGATGCAATGTAAGAAATTTTGTCAACATTTTAAAAAATGGACTCACTTAAAGAATAATAAAATTTAAAAGTAATATAGAACCTAGATGTTATAGTTGTTGTTATTACTATTAATTTTTTTTCTTGACCTTGATTTACTTATTCTTTTTTATTTTATTAATTGGGTTTATTCCTTTGATTCTTTAAGTTTGACCAAAAGATAATAATTAGTTTATTTTTATTTTATTTTATTTTAAATATTTTTATGGTTAGTTTATGACTATTAAAATATTATTTATTTATGAAAAAAATTGTTTTAAAACATATTAATTTTTTTATTAATAAACAATATTTTTTCATTCGAACTAACGTTAGTTGTTATATTGTAATCGTTAAAATCAATTCTCTCTACGTTGCTCTTTCTCTATTTAATGTGATTCCATCCAAGATCCGATTTTGGGAACTACATAGTTCGAAACACATCCACAAAACATTTTTGATGGATCACAAAAGCATGAATTCTGAAGTTAAAAGTAATATAAACCTAGTATCAGAAATAAATGTAAACATTTAAATGTTGGCTCAATTAAGAATACAAATTTAAAAGTAATAACTAAAAAGTTAAAAGTAATATAGAGTGTAGTATCCGAATGAGTCTAAACATGTAAATGTTGTCTCACTTAATAATAAAATGTTAAAAATAATAATATCTAATTTGTTGTATTTGATTTTGTTTTTATTCATAAGATTACATATCACATTAAAAAATCTAACATATAATAGCTATAAATTAAAAATCACTTTACATTATAAATTAAAATAATGATTTCATAACTATATTTAAATTTAATTGATAAGCACATAAAACTTTTATACTTACAATATGACAAGGTTTTTAACCATGAGTATTCACCCATTGGATTTTTATTAACTTATAAATAGACATTGACACCCACGGTCTATTGACACCCACGAGACGGTGGATATTCGCATAATTTTATCAGGAAGCCGATGGTTATTGATAAATCTTTGCGAAAAAATATGGCAAAGTCTTTGAGGACAACGACCAAGAATGGACAGCTTCGTGAACTTCGGGGCCAGTCTATGCTTTGCTGACACGCTAACCAACAGGCACGCTAACCAACAGGCACTCTAATTGTAATTAATGCGGGGGAATTGTATCATGCAGAAAGTTCCCTTACATCAGGTAAACTCAGACTGCACAACCAAATTTGAAGCCAAACTTACCAAATCCAGAGGGCTCACGCTTCATTTATTCCACCCAAATCTTGATATCACTTTGAATCAGAATTATGGCTAAAAAGCTGGCTAATACGATGTATACGCGTGTATCTATGTGTAGTGTAGAAATAAGTAAGAAAGTCCGGACGGAACAAGCACGTTCCTCCGAGTCAAATGAAAAAGATTGTAGCAAACGACCTGCTGTTGGAACTTTGTCGGTCCGCAAAGACTTTGAACTTTGTACATTCCCCCGAGTCAATAGCAAAATGTTAAAAAATGACCTGCTGTTTGAGCTTTCTAGGCCCGCAAAGACTTTCAAGTCTCAACGTGCACAATACTTCGAAAGCTCAAAGTGGTAATCTTTCGTTGGAAAGAAAAATGAACAAAGGTGCATACCAGGGCGAAAGACATAAAAGTTATATTATCTTATATCAGAAAAAGACGTCAAAGATATCACCCGTCATTGAATTAAAGGCAACATCCATTGCTTCTTAGTAAGTGAGCATATGGGAGGCATGGAGAATCTTTAATCTTTTTAAATGCTTAGTCATATATAATCCATGGCCCTTAATGTTGCGGGCCATCAACGGCCATCCAAACCTGGTTAGTAAAGGACTAATAACTTTGAATTTTTTACCAAGTCAAATTTACCTTAATATTTATTATCACTAAATTGTTATACATATTTCATTATACATTTTTCATATTTTATTGTAAATTTTTCAAAACATATCTAATAAATTATATTTAAACATATGAAAATATACACTATGAGGGTTTATTCCTATTTCTTCTATATGCATGCAAAAAAAATTATGTAGAAAATGGAGAACAATGAAATAAAAGATCACAAACTACATTTGATACAAGATATAACATGGGAAAACCATTTTGGGAGAAAACCTAGCTAGATGGTGAGGTCACTCTACTCTCTTTCTTTGAATAGAAAATAATTGTGAGTACAAAGAAGTATGTCATACCACCAAGGTTGGGCTTGCTCTAAATGAACCTTGAATGGATTGTTGTTTACTAGTGGTGAGGTCAAATTTGGCTTTCTCTTGCGTAATAGAAAGGAACTATTTTCAGCCTCGACAACAACTTTCCCTAGCCAAACGTGAGAGTTTCCCCAAACCCCATGAAATGCAAACCCTCTAGGGAATCATAACACAAAAGTGCAAATTGTAGAGTGCGTCATCAGTGATGAGTCTTTTGGAAGAGACAAAGGAGGATGATGATAACAGGGATGATAAATCACTTAGGGAAACTAAAAAAGGAAATATAGCTAGGACTAGAAGGGGGGGAGGCTTTAAGCGTCGTGGGGCAGGTACAATAATTGAGAGATCCTCTGAGGACATAGAAACATCAACAAAACATAGAGAAATAGAAGAAACAACATTGACATAACATGAATTTAAGAGAAAAGGAAGGACTCAATATAATACCTTCATCATCCATAGGGGAGGAACTGGAGGAATGGACTTGGGGCACGATCATCTAGAAACCAGAATAGAAGTATGAACTCTTGCAGTAGAATTGAGTGAAAGAGAACATGAGATCATTGTAAATGAAGCCATGGAATATGAAACCGAGACTGAAACATCCCTTACTTTAACACTCGAAGGCCATTGGACTTTCTTATTCATTGACAGGACATATTCCTACACACTATGACCATGTTGGTGGAAAAACTAGCATTGAAATGGGATTCCCTCATAATCCGGCAATATTAGATCTATCCCAAAACTAAGGTCCATTGCACTAGGAAGCCCACCTCTTATATCCACACTAACTAGAATATGGGCCATCAAAATGTCGCCTAAAGTTAAATAAGATGCATTGTGCTCCAAATAGGATCCCAACTGATTACCCACAAAAAGGAAAAATTGATCATGCTATAGATCGGTAGGGAAACTGGGAATACGAACCCATACCAGCATTGAGTCTATATTCTCATTCCTATCATTGAAATGGGGAGTCCACAACCTAAAAATGGTTGAGGAGAAGTCAAGCTTCACTACCCTACCATCGACCAGCTTAGCATCTGCTTCATCCTAGAAAATCAAATGGACCCAGCCCTTTGTGAGGACCCAAATGGTGACAAGGTGTTTTATCAAAGGCCGCATTATGGATACCACCCATATATTTATAAAAGGGAGGCCAAATTCATGACCACTAATCCTTCCTACCAGAGATTTTCTACTAAAATATTCTACCTACTGAATAGACATATCGAGACTCGATGTTGAGGCCATATGAAGATTATTTGTTTTCTTGAAGAAATGTCTCTTCTACCTTTTTCCGAGATAAGGACCACCTTCCTTTCTGGAAGGGCCCTCCTCCAACCTAACTAACGCATCCCAATTAGAGCCCCTAGCCTCCTTACCTAGACAATGAGACCCATCCTCTAGGGCTTGAGAAACTAGGACTTTTAGATCATTTTTGGAAGAAGGGAGATCTAGAGGGATGAGAGGGTTTTGGGCTCTTGAACAAACCCGAGAAAAAGGAAAACCATCACAATAAGATTGGTCCTTGGACAATATGGCTAAGGCAGCTGAGAAAACAGGACCAACACCTAGATCAATAGGATGAGAAAGAATGAAAGAAGATAATGACATGGCTGAAAGCCGACACCAAGGGTTAGTTTGAAAACCCTAAAAACATTGAAAACTTCTGAAGCTGGAGGGAAATGACATAGGCATGAAACCCAAACAAAAGGTAAAACCTCAACTCCACTGTGTAGGACAAGACCCGAGGAAGAAGGTACCTATGGATGATATGAAAGAACTGGTGACAAACATGTCAAAGAATTTTCAATGACGTTGAGAGGAACATAAAACAAAATGGAATCACTATGCTAGGAAACTTGAGATTCCAAATATGGCTAGGGAAAATCTAGAATTTATATTATTAATATTGAAATAAAACAACATTAAACACACATGTTTGATATTGCAATAATATATATATATATATATATAATATATACCTATAATAGAGAGAGAGAGAGAGAGAGAGAGAGAGAGAGAGAGAGAACACATATATATAAGATAAAACAAATAATAATTAAAATTAACAAAATGCATGCTCAAGACAATCACATTTATATAATTTTTGTGAGATCCAACTTATTCTAAGATTGGATCTAGAGGTTTAGATAATATCTCAATAATCTCCAAAAAAACCCAATGAATTCTAAAGTAAACATTAGTTCTAACAATCTCCCTTAATGCTTACATCACAAATAACAAAGAGTGTCGGCAGGTACAATTGCAGTTATAGGTTTGTGGTGGTGATGGGTGTGCGGTGATAGTGAGAATAGGGAAGATAATGGTAAAATATGGAAAACTCCATGGCAAATTATGGTAATAATGAGTGATAATTATGGCAATTGTTTCACAACATTGGAAAGGACCATCCATTAACACAATCGTACTTATTCAAGTCCTAATACATATGGATAATTGTGCGAGGTATGGTGGAGATCGTGGAGTGTACGCACTTGGCACTGGGTTCAATAGTGATATGAAAAGTCATTACTTCATTTTAATTATGGAATCTTTGTATTTATTATAATACCCCCCCGCCCCCTTGAACTAAGGGGATGACCTTCCACGGTCATATCGAGTCATGTCAAATGAATTACTTATCAAATCCACAAAGTCGATTGGGGATATACCTGGTGAGTTGCCTTGACGGAGTAACAATAATGGAGGAGTAACAACATCAGAGGGAGTAACAACACCTCTTCAACACTTAGTCGAAATCATGATGGAGTAACAACACCGAAGGAGTAACAATACCGGGGAAGTAACAATGCCGGAGGAGTAATATCACTAGAGTACTTAGATGAAATCTCCATCACCATGGAGTAACAACACGGAGGAGTAACAATATCGGAGGATTAATAGCACCAGAGGAGTAACAACACCAGAGGATTAATAGCACCGGAGGAGTAACAATGATAATGAAGTACTTAGATAGAATCACCATGATCAGTGTAACAACACCTGAGGAGTAATAACACTTGAGAAGTAACAACACCAGTGAATTACTTAGACAAAATTTCCATGGAGTAATAGCACCGAAGGAGTAATAATTCAGTGAAGAACTTAGGCAAAATTGCCATGATCATAGTAACAACACCGGAGGAGTAACAACACCAGAGGTGCAGAGGAAGAGTTATTTGCATTAATAATTTCAAAACCAGAATTATCAGAGAATTGTTTGATAAAGGAGTCTTTAGAAGCAGGACAGTGGTATAGTTTGAGGCGATGTCCATTTACAAGTAAAGGAGTATGTGCCTCATCAATTGTTATAAGTCTAACAATCTCGTTATTAAACACTGTGTCAACTTCATATGGTCCCATCCATCCGAAGCAAAGTTTTCCGTAAAAATATTTGAACCGAGAGTCATAGAGGAATGCCCAATCTCCCCTTTGAAACACCTTTTTCTTCATAAATCTATCATGTGACTTAGTTCGTTGCTACTGAATTGTAGTAGTATTCTCGATAGCTACCAAATGAATTTCATCCAACTCATTTAACTGTTCCAACCGATGTTTCTGGGCTTCTAAAAGATTCAAACCTACTTCAAGGGTTTTCCTAAGTGTCTTAATTTTGAATTCCATCGGAAATAAAGGTGATTTCCCATAGACAAGTTCATATGGTGAAAATCTTGTTGTGTTTCGCCATGTTGTTCTATACACCCACTGTGCCTCACGAAGTTTTTCAACCCAATTTCGGGGTTGGTTTTCTATAGTCTTTGTAAGAATATTTTCCAATACCTTTTTATGCTCTTGACTTGGTCATTTGCCTGAGGATGATATGGAGACGTTACCCTATGATTGATACCATGTTTCTTCATAACTCATGCTATTATATGTGATGTAAATTATGCCCCTCCATATGAAACTATCTCTCTAGGATCTCCATACCGAGAAAACATTTCTTTAAATAAAAAGTATGAGACAACTTGTTCTATTGCTTTCACAATAGCCTTGGCCTCTACCCACTTTGTCACATAGTCCATGCAAACCCAAATGTGAACTTTCTAATGTGAAGGCGGATTGAATGGCCCAACAAAGTCAATAACCCATTTTTCTAAGGGCTCAAGAACTAGTTGAGGCTGTAGTGACATCTCATCTTCCTTACCAAGTTGACCCATATGTTGGAAACTACCGCACCCTTGAACATATTTCATTGCATCAAAAAAATAGAGGGCCAATAGTACCCCATTTGTAACACGTTATGACCTGTTCTCTTATCTACAAAATGTCCCCCATAGGGTCCATCATGAGCAGCTTTGAGGACACCATAGATGTCATCCTCACTTATGCAGCGCCAGATTTGTTGGTTGGCTCCCATGTAAAAGAGATATTCTTTTATCCATGAATATCAAACACTATGATGGATAATTCTTCACTATTCTCTATAAGGTAAATGTAGAAATTGCAAAAATATGTTCATATGGAAAACTATCCTCTACAGGGGTACCTTCATTACTAGTATCCATTCTAGATAGGAAATATGCAACCACATTATCTTTCCCTAGCTTATCTACAATGGTAATATCAAATTCTTGAATTAACAACAAGCATCTTGTAATACGACTATGGGTTATTGGTTTATTCATAAGATATCTGATAATTGTATGATCAGTGTGCACGAAATTAGGATACCATGTAATATAATGCTGAAACTTATTAATATCATAAATAACAACCAAGAACTCTTTTTCTGTCACTGTATAGTTCAGTTCAGCAGGAGTCAAGTTCCTGCTGACATAATAGATCGCTTACAGTTTCTTATCCTCTTGTTGCCCCAGGACCACGCCTACTATTGTTTGAGAAGAATTTGTAGAGATTTGAAATGGGAGCTTCCAGTCAGGACCTCGTAATATCAAAGATTTACAAGCTAGTTCTTTGATTTATTTAAATGTTGCTTCACATTCATCTGCCCACACAAACTCCGCATCTTTAGGTAACAATTTAAAAAGTGGGAATGTTGTCTTAGAAAACATCTCTATAAACCACCTATAATAGCCATCATAACCAATAAAGCTATGCACCTGTGTCAGTGTCTTAATTCAAAATCACTTCTACCTTAGCGGGACCAACCTGAATTCCTGCAACTGAAAGCAGGTGTCCCAACAATATTCCTTCCTCCATCATCATATGAAATTTTATTGTACTAAGAGAAACATGTGCCTATATACATATTTTAAGTACTTTCTCTAAGTTTTCTAGACCTTCTTCAGAAGAATCCCCATATGGGGTGAAGTCATCCATGTAAATTTCATTGCTATCATTGATTAAATTAGAAAAAATTCCTACTATTTCCTTTGAAAGGTAGTGGGTGCATTACGGAGACCAAATCAGAGGAATTGTTAGGTAAAGGTCCCCCAAGGACATGTGAATGTGGTTTTGTCCTAATCCTCAGGAGCATCTGGTTGTATCTTTTGAATACATCTAGAAAGGAGAAAATCGTATTTCCAGCTAATGTATCAAGGACCTGGTCAATAAAGGGTAGGGGAAAATGATATTTTAGAGTTTCTTTACTTAATTCCCTGTAATCCACACAAATTCGCCATTTACCATTATTCTTGGGAACAATGATCAGCAAGGAAACCCATTGACTGTCCAGTATGGGATAAATGAAATGCACATCTAATAGCTTCTATAATTCATCTTTGACAAAACAATTTAAGGCATTATTCATTCTTCTCTATGAATTCCTAACATGTCGACATTCTTCTTTAATGTATATGTGATGATTTCATAAATCAATAGGGTTTCCTTTCATATCTATATACTCCCAAGCGAAGGCTCCTTTATGTTCCCAAAGGGCCTTCAGTAACCGTTCAGTTTGGCAAGGAGAAAGGCCAAGATTAATATTCAATGTTTTCCATTGTTCAATTTCTACAGAAAAGCTATGACGGGGTACGATTATAGGAATATTTCCAACTTCTGTTTCTGGTTCCATATTTTCCTGAACATCGCAAGTCATGACAAATTTGAATAGCTGGAGGGTTGGGTCAGACATGGAGTTGGGACTGCTGAGAAATGTGTTAATGGCTTCATCCTTCATTTCATCCTTAAAACAAAGAGCCTCATTGATGGTAAGGATCGGTCTAACTTCTTCATTCTTGGATTCCGGCTCTTTCATAGGTAGAGATTTTTGCATCAAGGTAAATCCTAGTCTATCTGATGAACTTGGTTCAACAGGGGGATAGAGGATAAGATTATTTATAACTTCTCCATTGGATAATACCATATTTCCATACTGACACCCGATGTAAGAATCTGTGGTCGCAAACCAAGGTCTTCCTAAAATCAAAGAGTGTCTACCAGTTGGGGATTGAGTATGTAAAACGAAAAGATCAATAGGGTATTGCCATGAGTCTACTAAAATGGTTATATCTTCCAGCTTCCCTACTGGTTTTATAGAAGACCGATCTGCCAATTCTAGGACGGTGGGAGTTGTTTTAAGGTTCCACAAACCCAATGTAATCATAGATCCAGAGGTTATAATGTTAATTTCTGCCCCCAAATCTACCACTACATTTGGGATATCAACCCCATTAATCTGTACTGTCATAATCAGGTCCCCTCGATCCCAATATTTAATAGGTATAGGATTCCCCAGCATTATGTCTTATAATTTTACCATAACGTGAATAGTGAGTGGATCCTTTGGTTTTCTTCCAGGTCTCTTAGAGCTATATTATTTAATTGTTTTGGAATAAATAGGTACGTCCTTCATAGCTTGAAGTAACGATATTTTGACAAATAAATTCTGCAGCTCCCCTAAAAAATCGAATTCAGGATGAGGACTTTGTTTGCTCAATGATAATTTCTCAGGATAGGGTGGACCGATCTAACATCCTCTAGTAACAATCATTTTTGAAAGGGTTTCTTGTTTCATAGGAATTTGTATTGACTCATCCCTTGTTGTTCTAGTAGAATCTCTAGGTTCTAGTTCTCAGAATTCATTATCCATATGTTCAACAATTATTGGTGAAGTCTGATTTGTCACCACCCAATCGGACCATATATTTGATTTGTTACATTCCATAGTGGCAATACTATATGTAGGGAGTTTGAGTGTCTCAACTTGTCGAGCCCCTCGATTGTTTGGATTTGGATTAGATTGAACAAGAAGTTGCAGACGAAGAGGAGGATAACTAGTGGACATATTAGAAGGTAGTTGTAGTTGCTATTGTGGCATAGGTTGGGAGAATTATCCTGAAGGAGGAGGAGGAGGTCCACGCCAATTTTGGGACCATGAACGGTTTGGACCAGATTGAGGGTGCCATGGTTTCCAGGGCATTGGATACTGATAACATTGCAGCCATGAAGGTGGAAAAGGTATAGAATGAGGCCAAAAATTAAATTATTAAAAAAATGAGAAGGGTCTTGAGGCATACCTTGATTCATGGTTTATGGTTGTGGTTTCCTTGGTTTCTTTGATCCCATAAAATACAGTTGATCCATTTCTTCATTTGTTCCCTGAAAGATTGCCTTCAGCCTAGGAAGAGATGGACAGGTGCTAGTGGAATGACTATGTTCACATATCGTACAAGTCTCAATGGAATTCAATGGGAATTCCTTCAACAAATGATTCTTCCTACATTGAGGATAGAAAATGGGCATAGCCTTCTCTGCCTCTCTCTGCTTCTATTTCACCTGTAACACATCCAACTATGATGACAATGTGCTCAAGATATCAGTTCTCAAATTATCCAACAAGTTCCCAATTTCTGTTTTTGTAACTCCACTGTTGAATGCCTTGAGAGTTCAGATCCCATGCTTATGCCTCGTAGCACCTCATGAAAAATTATGCATATTTGCAGATGGCATAAAATTACTCTTGTCATATGTATCCTTTCACTACCACATTCAACAGTTCCAAAGATTCCTCCCTTAGTTCCTGGAGAAAGATTATTTTTAAAATATTCTTATCCAGATGACAATGGCCCGATCTCTGCAAACTATATGGAGAGAAATCCACAAATTCCTCCATGTTATCATCCTCTTTCTACATAATCTTAAAGGTTTATTCCTTCACATCTTGGGATTTGCATTCGTCTTGATAGTTCTCGAGGAAAATCGTCTTCATATGATCCCATGTAGCAATAGATTTTCCCCCTAAACCCATAAACCATCTCAAAGTTGTGCCCTTCAAAGTAGTGGGGAATATATTAAATTTTTGAGCATCGAAAATATAATCATACCCCTGACAAACAATGTCGAATTAAAAAATGAATGTGTCCAGGTCCTAAGAGGAAAGACCATGGAAATTAGGTAATGTTGTCAAAGGAATAGGCTTCATAGGCACATCACCTCTAATGTCTCCAATTGGAAATTTGATCGAAGAGGTTGCAGGAGCCATGAATATCTGCCAATACCCACTTGGAATCTCAATAGGTTATGGCTCTCGCTATTCCATAACAGGTGGTTGAGGTTGTTCAATAATGCTTCCTTGATCAAATGGCACAGATAATTCCCTGAAATATTCTTCCTATGAACTTGCAATATGCAGTTCCTCATATGCTCTACTTGCTACTTCTTCTTCCCTGAATTGCACTTATGTTATTAGGGAAGGTTCTGGTTGTGAAACTGATTTCCCTCTAGATCTCATATGAGATCTCACCCTAACATCAACTCGCGACGATGCTCCTGAGTAAACTCTTGAAATGATCTCTTGGATGTAGGTATTTCTTCCTAGATCTCTCCCTCTTCTTTTCGGGGGTCTTACACTGCCCATTTTATTTGTATCTCTGTTCATACAATCAGGAAATAAAAGGAAAACATTCAAGAAAATTGAAATCTCAAGACCTGGATTACGGTACGAAATTCCCTCCCCAAGACGAGAGAGTGTCCCTTGAAAAGAAAGAAAAAATAAATCAATCACAAAATTAAGCTCAGGACCTAAAACAGGGTGACATAAAAACTTCCCTTCCCAGGACGAGAGAGTGGTTCCTATGAAAAAGAAAACAAGACAATCAAAGAAATAAAAATGATCTAATGCTCAGGAGTTGGAGCATGGT
Source organism: Pinus taeda (assembly GCA_000404065.3). Classification (NCBI taxonomy): domain Eukaryota; kingdom Viridiplantae; phylum Streptophyta; class Pinopsida; order Pinales; family Pinaceae; genus Pinus; species Pinus taeda. The sequence continues at coordinate 75,809 of APFE030063096.1, forward strand.
GAAAAGTTCCCTCTCGAGGATGAGAGATTAGTCCTATGATCAATATTGGTCGTACTTTCACGCCCTTAATAGCCTTCCTGACAACATCGCCAAAATGTTGGTGTTCAGATATGTATCATGCAATTCACCCAATTCCACATTAATTGTCAACCCAGGGTTCTACGAGTTATTTCAAGGCTATCATGAAAAGTATATGCAAGCCACAGTTTCCCTACCCAGTACTGAAAATTCAACTATAAACTTAACAATGTGTAACAATAAGCGATAAATGTAACAACAAATAAGAGTAACAACACTAATGACTGTAACAAAAACAAGAGTAACAAAAAATCAGACTCACAACAACACATCAATAATGTGATGTAGGTAAGTTATAAGTGCAGACACAAACAATTCCTCTAGCCCGAGAGAGAGGGTCTAGTGACAAACATACAATCTATGGAATATTTCCTTAGGCTTGAATCAATTAAGAGGGCCTACATCTTAGAACGTTATTCCGCTTGGTGATGATTCTGCCTCTTCGTTCCAACTATATTTAGTTTCCTTCCTCCGCACACCTGAAACAAGCAAATAATAGCAAACAACAAACCTAATAGCATACAATACTGTATTCAGCCTACATAAGAGGTCAAGGAACATTAAGCCATAAAGATATAAAATGACACTTGATGTAGGAAATCAATCTATAGTTGAATTTATATAAATAAAAAAGTGATTACAGCCGATGCCTTGATGTTGTTGGTCTCCTCTGACGTATCCAGGTTCCCACACTACTGCTAGCACTTCATGGATAGTCCCAACAATAGAGACTTTAAGGCCTCTTTCCCTCTAGTCTCAAATCACACCCAAGCGCACTGTTATCCCTCAAACATACACTAGAAAACTTCAGACTATAGATGTCTTGCTGATTATTCTAACTCCAAACTAAAATCTAGCTTTTGCTTGAGAAAAAGAGAGGTTTTTATAGCTTGGATGGATGGGAGATGGTTCCTCTTCTCATGGGAGAAGGCATTATCCCTTAGATTAGTTCGATCCTAATAGGGGAAAGGAGCCCAAATTGACCTCCTCGACTCCATCCGGTCGAACCATTTACCAGACTTCCATTACAAAGCTTCTAGAGCTGGAAGCTTCGGTTCCATATTTAAATTTTTTTCCAAAACAGGATCGGTGCGACTGAGAAAGGGCTCAGCCGATCTTATTGACACTAGGTACAGTTGTAATCTGTGCATATCGGTGTGAGGAGAAGACAGGTCATTAGCGCCATTCTTTTGAACTGGGATAAATAGAAGATTGTTGGGAAATGATGCAAAAGAGAATTGTTCTTCTCATGAAGAAGGACACAATGGGAGTTTCTTCAAGATAGGAAAGTATGTTGGGTAAACTGTAAAGGTCCTCCAGGATTGTGGATGGGGAGTACAGGGAGAGTGAAAAAATGTTGTGTAACAGATAATCATTCACAATGATAAATAAATTAACTGAAATAAACCTATGCTCACATCTATCCAATAACACTTGGTCAGGAGAGTGGGCCCAACTCCCTAATCAAGGCTATAGTGAGATCAAGAAGTCACGAAATGCTTAGAAGATCATAATTTCATTAATCAAAAGGATAATACATGTATGATTTTATATACTCATAGTTAACATAATTCCTTTCGATCTTAACTATCAGCTTTCACAATGCCGTAACTCTACTTATACAATTTGTTAACACTAACAATTCCTAGGATTATGGTAGTTTTCTGCCCTATAACTACATATTGGTTTCTTAAGAGAAACACAATATAAATATAGTAGTGCGTTGATTAAAATATTGATCCACGGTTGCATCTGATGACTCAAGATAGTGCTGCCAGCTTGATGGTCACCATTGTAGAAGCATGGTCTCGATCATACTTCCTCTAAATCTGCAAGAATAATCAAATTAGCAAGCCACTTAGGAAAAAAATTCCTATGACTATGCTTCATTGATTAATGATTCATAACAATGTGAAAAGAGGTATATTTGTGCACTTTAGAATGTAAATTGACCAACAGTGCTGTAAAATGGATACAAGAAACAAGGTTAAAAGGTGGGTAAAATATGCAAATTCAATCACCAATAGTAGGCACTATGATGGATAATTCTTTGCAGCTCTTTGTATGGTAAGTGTTGAGGTACTTTTCCTGTAGCAAGATAGTTAGCAATATATGCATACCATGGAGTGTGAGTAGAAATTGCAAAAATATGTTCATCTAGAAAAATATCCTCTATAGGTGCACCTTCATCACTAGTATCCAGCCTAGACAAGAAATTTGCAACTACATTATCTTTTGATAGCTTATCTACAATGGTAATATCAAATTATTTAATTAATAATAACCATCTCGTAATAAGACTAAGAGTTGTCCATTTATTTATTAGATAGTTTATGGTTGTATGATCAATGTGCATGAAAGTGGGATACCCTATAATGTAATGTAGGAACTTATTAATAGCATAATTAACAACCAAAAACTATTTTTCAGTTACTACATAGTTCAGTTCAGCAGGAGTCAAATTCCTGTTGACGTAATAAATCGTGTATAGTTTCTTGTCCTCTTGTTGTCCCAAGACTGCCCCTACTGCTATGTGAGAAGCATCTGTAGAGATATGAAATGGGAGCTTCCAGTCAAGACCATGTAATATCGAAGCTTTGTAAACTAGTTGTTTGATTTTCACAAACGCTCTTTCACATTCATCTGTCCACACAAACTCTGCGTCCTTAAGTAACAATTGAAAAAGTGGAAATGCTATCGTAGATTTTTTTTCTATAAAAATATATATAATATCTAGCATAACTGATGAAAGTATGCACATGTGTCAGTTTATTAGGTGTAGAAAAATGTAATATCACCTCTACCTTGGTAGGATCAACCACAATTCCTGTAACTGAAAGCAGATGTCCCAACACTATTCCTTCTTTCATCATCATATGGCATTTTATTGTACTAAGAGAAACATGTGTTTTCTTACATATTTTAAGTACTTTATCCAAGTTTTCCAGACCTTCCTAAAAAAAATCCCCATATGGGCTGAAGTCGTCCATATAAATTTCAACACTATCATTGACTAGGTCAGAAAAAAATTCCCAATATTGCCCATTGAAAGGTAGCAGGTGCATCACAGAGACCAAATGGGAGGAATCGGTATGTAAAGGTTCCCCACGAGCATGTGAAGGTAGTTTTATCTTGATCCTCGGGAGCTATTTGGATCTGGTTGTACCCACTAAATCCATTTAGAAAGGAGAATAACTTATTTCTGGCTAATGTTTCAAGGACCTGGTTAATAAACGGTAAGGGAAAATGATATTTCTGAGTTGCTTATTTAATTCCCTGTAATCAACACAAATCCACCACTTGTCATTCTTTTTCGGAACAATGACTAGTGGGGATACCCATTGACTGTCTGAGATTGGGTAAATAAATCCCACATCTAATAGTTTATGTGATTCATCTTTGACAATTTTCTTTAAAGCAAGATTCATTCTTCTCTGTGGTTGCCTAAAATGTCGATATTCTTCTTTAATGTATATGTGATGAGTACATAAGTCAACATGGATTCCTTTCATATATGTATATTCATAAGTGAATGTTTCTTTTTCTTCTTGAAGGACTTTCAATAACCGTTCATAATGGGAAGGTGAAAGGTCAAGATTAATGTTCAACGTTTTCCCTAGTTCAATTTCTACATGAATAATTTTACGGGGTACAATTACAAGGACATTTTCACTTCAGCCTTTGGTTCAATGGCTTGTTGAACATTGCAACTCATAACAAATTCTAATAGTTGAAGGGTTGAATCAGAAATGGAGTTGGGGCTATTGATAAAGGTACTAATGTCATCATCTTCTATTTCATCCTTAAAACATAGGGCGACACCAATCGTAAGAAATTGTATAATTTCTTCGTTTTCAGGTTCGAGTCCTTTTGCACGTAGATATTTTGTATTAAGGTAAATCCTGGTTTATCTGGTGAGCTCAGTTCTGAAGGGGGATAAAGGATAAGATTCTTTGTAACTTCCCCATTGTATATTACCATATTTCTCGATTGACACCCATTGTAAGCGTCCACGGTCACAAGCCAAGGTCTTCCTACAATCAAAGGATGCCCACCAGATGGGGATTGGGTATGTAATACTAAAATATTGATAGGGTACTTCCATGAGTCTACTAAAATAGCTATATCTTCCAACTTCCATACCGGTTTTATACTAGACCGACCTACCAATTATAGGAAGGTGGGAGTTGGTTTAAGGTTTTGTAGGCCCAAGGTAATCACAATTTCAAATGTTATGACATTAATTTCTGCCCCCAAGTCTACCAACTAATTTGGGATATCAAACCCATTAATATGTACTGTAAGAATTAGGTTCCCTAGATCCCCATACATAACAGGTGTAAACTTCCCCAACATTATATCTGATAATTTTCCCATAACATGAATAGTGAGTGGATCCTTTGATTTTCTTCTAGGTTTATTAGAGCAATATTCTTTGATTGTTTTGGCATAAATTGATACGTCCTTCATAGCCTGAAGTAACGAGATTTTGAAAAATAATTTTTTCAATTCCCCTAAAAGGTCAAATCCAGGATGAAGACTTTGTTTTCTCAAGGATAGTCTCTCAAGATAAGGTGGACCATTATGAAAATTTCTATTAACAATTTTTTGAGAAGGCAGTTGTTGTTCCATAGGATTTTATGTTGACTTGTCCCTAGTTGTTCTAGCAGAATTCCTAGGTTCTGGTTCCGAGACTTCATCATCAATATGTTCAACAATTATTGTTGAAGTCTGAGTATTTACCAGCTGCTCGGACCAAACATTTAATTCATTAAATTATGCAGGAAGGTTAAGTGTCTCAACCTCTTGAACCTCCCTATTATTTTGATTTGGGTTGGATTGATCCAGATCCGAGTGTGACAAAGGACCCTTCCAAGACCTTTTACTTTTGTGATGTGTTAAATGGAATTTTAAAAGAAAACATAAATGAATACATCTGCATGTTGTAAAGAAGAGGAACATGACAATCATTAGCACATGAAAACATAAGCTGTTGATAAGGAAGTTTGTCCAAGAGGGACTATGTCTCCAGGCCCCAGTGTCAAGATGGTTTAGGCTGCTGCATTAAGTGTTGTCAACAGTGATGATGTACATAAGTGGTGATATCACTATCATACATGGAAAACATTGGCATTATGATACATATGTTGTACTTGATGGCAACCTACTCATCTCAGATGATAAATTATAGTGCAACAAAGTTCACACACTTTCATGAAGATAAAAGTTTATTTCATGTAGAGAAAAGTTCACGCACTTTTATGGGGAGAAAAGTTTATTTCATGTAAAAAGTTCACGCACTTTTATGTGAAGAAAAGTTTATTTCATGTGGAGAAAAGTTCACGCACTTTTATGCGGAGAAAAGTTTCTTTCATGTGGAGAAAAAGTTCACGCACTTTTATGCAGATGTAGAAAAATAAAGTTCACGCACTTTTATGTGGAGAAAATGTTTATTTCATGTGGAGAAAATTTCACGCACTTTTATGTGGAGAAAAATTTTATTTCATGTGGAGAAACTTTCACGCACTTTTATGTGGAGAAAAAGTTTATTTCATGTGGAGAAAAGTTCATGCACTTTCATGGTTGGTTCATGGTATTGGTCCGACAGTTTTTTGATCCTATGGTTTTGGTCCGTGGTATTGCATCCAAAAGTGTTGATCCCAAGTATTGGGTTCATGGTATTGTGTTATTATGGTTTTGGACCGTGGTATTGTGAAAGGCCTAAGAATATAAAAGAGGAAGGAGATCATTTGGCAAAGGATTATATGAATTGTTATTGAATATCTGATAAAGTGCTAGATCTGGAATACTATGATTGGGTTATGGTGCAGATCTAGATCTGAATAAAGAAGGAACCTGAGCGCAAGGAGAAGGATAAGTTCTATTGATGGGTCTTAATATTTAAGATTGAATGATAGTATTTTTTGTTCTGGGTTTAGATTTGGTGTGTGGTTACAGTCACTGTGATTTAGATACAACTGTCGGAGAAGTGTCTACTTGATTCAGTGCTAATTGGTGAAAAGGATATTGTTTGATGCATAAATTCTTGATGATTGATTGATGTTCATGGATCCAGTCTGAAAAATTTATGAAACGTGGTCCCTGGAAGAAAGAGAAGGTTGTAGCCTTATGTAGGCCAGCACCTACGTACTAGTATCTTGGCTAGTGCAAGAGCTAAGGGGGTTGTAGCTCCCTTCTAGGAGAGTTTAGAAAATGAGAGAGGGTTGTAGCTCTTTGCAGGTTGCAGCCTACGTACTGGTAAAGGATTGCACCAGTACAATTATAAAAAGAAGTTTCTAATTGAAAGAAATAGAGACATATTGCAGCAGGTGGTTTTCACCCACATTGGGTTTCCACTTTATATCGTGGTGTTCATGTGTGTGACTTATGTGTGATGATATGTTCTATTTTACTGCACCTGTTTACTGTTAATATGGTTGATAATGTTCTAATGCACTCATTAAGGATCAACTAACCGAATCATAAGAAGTTGTGGAAGTAGCATATATGAATCTGAATATGGAAATGAAATTTTTTTATTGATGTGATAATACTGATTCACCCCCCCTCTCAGTATTATTTCCAACAATTGGTATCAGAGCAGGTCCTTCAGAAGAAGCTTGATCGCTTGAAGGATGATCTTTGATCATGAGCAACTACGAGAGGGAAGCATCAATCTCTCTTCTTCTGTTTAAACTTTTTCTCGATCTTGATGACATATCGGTATGTTGTGCTGAGCGAGGAGATGTTCAGGAATTCTATTTTGTCCTGGATGTACCTGTGCAGGCAACCGTGGTATTTGAGTACCAAATGCTACTCTGAATCCTTGATACCCAACTTTGTGCAAAGGGTATGGAAAATATTGGTAAACTCTGGCACGTCTTGGTCCCTTCCCTGTCACAGCGTGGTCCACTTTATGTATTTATCCTCATAGCTTCCGACACGGTAGTATTGCTCCTTGATGGCAGCCCAGAATGAATTCTAAGTGGGTGAGGCTGAAAACAATGAGGCTGTACTTTCATCCTTCTACTCACAGTAGGTTTCCCACCAGTCCTTGACGTGGGAGGCAGCTTTGAGAAGAGCGAAAGTAATTTTTTCCTAGCCGGAAAAATCATGAACAGAAAAAGACCCTTCTAGTAGATTTAACCATTTATCTATGGCATCTACATCTATCTAACGCTCAAATATGGGAATGTCAAAGTTAACTTATACTTTAAAGGGTATTGCACTTCCAAAATAGCTACTAGAAGTAGATGTGTCGCCCTTGGGTAGCTACAGAAGGATCTGGGCAAAGTTTTCCATCATCGCATTCCTTTTTCGGTCAAGGGCCTCTTCGAGCAAGATTTTGATAGGATCACCTGCCACCTCATCTTTATTTTCACTACCATGGGAATTGTTGGGTTGTGTTATATTCTTTCCACGACTAACCTACGTAGTGAACCGAGGGGTTAGAGGGGGGCGGGGAGCCCCCCTTTATGGGGTCCGGGGCAGCACCCCGGGAAATTTTTTTTTGGACCCTATATTAGGTTGCGCGAACCTACCTATGGTTTTCAGTCCATGGTTTTGGACGCGATGGTTTTCTGTCCATGGTATTGGATGCTTCAGCATGTATAAATATGTTATTGCTAAAAATTGAAAGGAACATAATGAAATCAAGCTGGTAGTCCAGTTTTGGGATCCAATGGGAAATCTCTTTGTATATGTGTTTTATGTGTTATGCTCTCGCATTTTTATTTTTCCTGTGATTTAGAATTCATATGCAGGTAACTTCTGTACGGGGTTAAAACCTACATTTGGTATCGGAGTTGTTTTGGCTTCAAGGGGACGCCTTTGTTGTTGAGGGGTTTCGCTCGGGCCTGTGGTAGACCCTGTTCAGTGGGAGATTTGCGAGACCGATTCTGGTGGTGAAAGAAAATGGCGAGCAGCGGAAAGATAGAGATTGAGAAGTTCAATGGTCAGAGTTTTGAGTTGTGGAAACTCAAGATGGAGGATCTGTTGGTGGATAAAGATCAGTGGATCGCGGTAGATCCGGGTACTAAACCAACGGGAGTGACCGATGAAGAATGGAAGAAGTTGGATCGAAAGGCAAAGAGCACAAAACGATTGTGTGTCTCAGATTCAGTATTGCTGAATGTATCAGGGGAAGCTATGGCAAAGGCTCTGTGCGACAAGTTAGGGACATTGTACCAATCTAAGTCTCTGGTGAATAAACTATTCCTGCGGAAAAAGCTGTATAACCTGAGGATGAAAGATGGAGACTCAGTGACAGAGCATCTGAATGCGTTTAATACTGTGGTAAGTCAGTTATCATCTGTTGA
>APFE030063109.1:0-13125 GCA_000404065.3 Pinus taeda
AATGAGCAATATCTTCCCCATCCAAACTTTGATTCCACCTCTTAAATTAGAATTAAAAATGCACTTTATATTCAAGTCTCATTTATCGTTTTTGTGACCTATTAGCCTCGCTGGCAAAAGGCCCAAAATTGGATCCATATATGCTCTTAAAGTTTCCAAATTTGCTTAAAATCACCCAAGGGATCTAAAAATGCTCTTGAAATATTCACCATTTGCTCAAAATCATCCAAAGGTCAAAATCAATGCAAGAGGACAGCCCTTGGAAGGGTCGAAATACACTATCGGGAGGCAAAAAACACTTGAAAAACCATGAAAAAACCAAAATCGCAAGTTTAAACATTGAAAGAATACCACCTATTAGATCTGACCGATCAACGACGCAGATCTAAGTGGCTAATCACAATTGGCGCTGCAGAGAGGACAACTTAAAGAAGGGCTGTAGGACACCACTGGTCAGTGATCTCCGATGATCGGATTGGCGGGTCGCATCAGCGAGGTATCGACAATTTAAGAAATAGCCCTGGGCATGAGCGATAAGCGATTGTGATCGGATTGCATCGCTATATCGCAATGGAATAACACCAAGGGGTGAGGCCTATGACAAGTATATGCGCGATGCGATAAATGGACTCGAGGGTTATATATACTATATTTGATAATATTTCAGGTCTGCCGGTAGGACGGCTTTAATAAATTTTCAATGTATTTTGTTATATAAAAAAATACAAAGGAACATAGGGTAGTCCCGATAGCGATGAAACCCTGACCCGAAAGGGTCCTAGAAGTGAAGTATATAAAATTTGAGATCTACGGAAAGCCATTTTTAATGTATTTTAGATATTTTTAATATAAAGGGAAAATCACAAAACTCGTAGGATTTCGGGAAAGCCAGAGGCGATAAGTGGTTTAGGCCAAGCCCCACCCCATGCCATACAATATGCCACATGTCGAGGATGAGGAGAGAGAAAACCACCCTCATAGGGATGTTAACTCCAGTACAAAAGAGCCGCTCGAAATGGATCATCACAGTTGGATCTAGAACTCCCAGACCAACGGTGGAGATGTGATATCACCCCAAAGGTGGACTCGATTGATATATATCCCAATTTTGAGGACTTTTGAAGTTTGAAAAGGACAGAGAGGGGTGGGATTTATCCATATTGCTTTGTTTTATGTTTAAAACAGAAACAATACGACAACATTGTTCTGTATTTATAGAAATCATGCATTGCTAACATTTGAAAGGGTACAACACAACACAACATGCCCAACACAACCACAACAATGGAGATCATGGAGCAGACATCGCAGCTAGCCTGAAACAAAAATTTCATGCGCATCTACAGTGCAACACAGCCCGAAACATAATCTGTCATAAGGCATCAAGAACGCACGTTATCCAAAACCAAAAAGTGATCATAGAGCATGCCTAGCATGAGAGAGCTCCTAGACAGTGCATCAAACTACCTTAAGGTGGTTATTCCTCTATCAGAAGCAGAAAAACTCCAAGGCATGGTTGCCTATTTAGTGAATCAAACAATTAAGGGATAGAGAGAACAGATTAAGGCTTTGAGCCTTTGAGATCTCAGGAACATGGTAAAAGGCCTATAAAAGGGTGAAAACTAAATGTAGTAGGGGTTCAACTTCTGAAGATTGTTGCTACTTTGTTCCTTCAAGATTCTCATCTTCATTCTAGCAATATAAGCTTCTTTTGGTATTATATGTTCAATGTCCATTTTCTTTGTTGTTCTATGTTTGCACTTGAATAGGTTATTTATGTTTTCTCCTCTATCTAATGTGAGATAACTGTCATCTTATCTCTACATTGATAAATTAGAATTTCAAGTTTCATTTACTTCTTGTAGCTGGCCATTCATATGTGTTTATGTATGCAATCTGGTGGTACAGTCAGTATTCTCCATCTATCCATTAAATCTATAAACTATTGAGCATTAGTAGTCTAAAGCCTTGTATTATTGATGGTGTTCATGCATGTCTTGAGTGAAAATACAGCTGAAATGGTTATCTGACTTGATCCAAACCATCATCCATTCCAATAGTTCTCAGAACAATATTGAAGATTATATGTTACCAGGCATCTCTGAGCTGCAACCTAGGAGAGTTTCGTGAAGAGAGAACATAATTGTTGTTGTTGCGAGGGAGAGGAAACTAAAGATCATCTTCCGTGGGAAATGACATAGATCCATATTTGATGATAGACAAATTCTGAGCACTTTTTTGGTTGTGATAATCTATCTATCAACTCTACTAGAGGCTAAACATCTTGGCAACTCTACTTCATAGTTCTGGCTCAGTTTGTGAGGCATACTCTAAGAAATCTTCTGAAATAACAAGTTGACCGAGTACTTGAACCTAAAAAGATCATCAAAGAGAGAAAGGTATTGTAGAAAGGACCATCATGTTCAGGTAAACTAAAAAAGCTCCTATATCTCGTCAAGAAAGTCTTGTAATAGAACAAATACATGTTGAGAGTATAGCATCTAATACTAGCAGTGAAGAAAAACTATTAGAGATTCATAAGGCTACTTATTATTTAGGTTCTCCTTTTGTTGTAAGCCCAAAGGAAACCTCACCTCCTATCCATCGTACTCCTTTAGTCTTATCAGTCACTCCTCAACCCTCCATGATTCAGACTGCCACTACTCTTTTAGCCACCATAGCCATGGCAGGTCTACAAGCACGTACCAAAATGGAAAAAATCATAGCTGCTAGGTATGGGCCTCTAATATTGCCCACTCCTTTAGATGCCATGCCTCTTCGAGAATATCATAAATGTAGGCCTAAGTTCACTTGGAATGAAGGTGTTACTATTGAAGAACATCTTCAGTCATTCTATAACTATGCCAATAACCTGGACATTAGTGAAGATGATGTATGGATGAGAGTATTTGTCGAAAGCCTAGATAGGCTAGAAAATGGTTCAGAGAACTAATCCCAAGATCTATAGAAAATATTAAGGCTTTAGATGATGCATTTCTAAAGAATTGGGGGGAAAAGAAGGATCTCCTCTACTACCACACTGAGCTTGGCAACTTAAAGAGAGAAAATGGTGAGTTGCTGTATGATTTTAATAAGAGGTTTAGCCGTATGTATAGAAAGATACCAGCTGAAGTAAAACCCACTACTACCTCTACTAAAATCACTTATGCCAGTGCTTTCGCTTCTGACTTCTGCCTACTATTGAAGGAGAGGCAATGTGCTACTTTAGCTAACATGTAGGATGCATCCTTGGAAGTGGAATCAAACTTCATGGCTGCAGAGAAGCTCAACAGAAATGTTGATAGAAGAAGATAGATGGGAGAGCCTTCATCATCCTCTGATCCTAAGAGAGATAAAATGACCAAAATGATAGAGTCATTAGCCTCTAAAATCTCCAAATTAAAGGTTGAGTAGCACCCCAGGAAAGGGAGAGTTCCTAAAACCTTTGCTCCTAGAAATCCAAATTGAAATCCATATAGAATAACTAATTAGCAGTTACAAATTTTGCAAAGAAGTAAAGATGCCAATGAAGACCAAACGGTGAAGGCCCCTTTTCAAAATGCAGTCATGGAAGAAGAGCAGTTTGAAGAAGATGATGAGATCCATTGTCTAGAAGACAAAGGAAATGCTTCCTTTTTGACCTCATCTGCTTATGAAAAGTCATTGTTCAATGACCAGATTAGCCAAGAATGGGATGGTGAAGCTATTCTATAAATTGAAGATCAACAAAGATATAATATGAGGTCAAAGATGAATAATGCGAAGGAACATCCTATTCAAAGAGTTGTTGTCCCTGCAGTACAACAAGCTAATAAGCAAAAGCAACCAGTAGTTGATCCCATCATCCTCAAAGCTCCATCTCATGAGGTAAGAGGCCTTGACGAGTCTCCTTCCCCTTTCAGTTTTCAATCAGAAATTCAGAAGCTAAGAATACCTATGCCTTTGATTGAACTAGTGAAGAACGAGTCCTTGAAAATATCCATCCTTGAGGCCCTTAAGCCTAAAGCCATCCAAGCCTCCAGTGAATATGTAAATCTACAAGATGAAAAGCCAATTGTTATTCTCAGCCCAATGATTGAAAATTGTGAAGATAGCTCCCCATCATTCTATGTCTCTCTAACTATTCATCAAAAAATCCTTCACAACTGCCTTTTGGACACTGGAGCCAGCCATAATCTAATGCCCAAGGCTGTCGTGGATGAGTTGGGTCTTGATATCACCAAACCTTATCATGACCTATTTTATTTTGACTCTAGAAAAGTGAAATTCCTGGGATTAATCAAGGACCTAGCCAACACTTTGTCTTAGTTTCCCATGAATAGCATGATGATGGATATTGTGGTAGCATATGTAGCCCCCAAGTTTGGCATGGTACTTTCCAGAGGTTGGATCAAGAGATTAGGTGGATCATTACAAAATGATCTATCCTATGCTACTGTCCCAGTCTTTGGAGGTGAGAGAAAGAGATTACACACAGAAGCTCAGTTGGCTTATATCATCAGTGATGAAAAGAATCCCACTAATCATCCCATCTATGTTGTTGACACTGATTTTGGATTATGTATTCTTCATATCAAATAATCCCAGTTGGTCTCCACACAGCTTATAAAACCAGTTTGCTATATCGTTGAGGAAGAAGGCCCACAGATTTGGGACATTTGTTTGATGGGGCTTGCTCTAACGAAGCTGCATGGGAAGGTGTAGTCCTTGTGTCCCTCACACAAGAATAGATTCATTTATCTTTCAAATTAACCTTTGAGATCACAAATAACATAACAGAGTATGAAGCTTTGGTTCTCGGCTTAAGCGCTGCTAAAGAAATGGGTATCAAAGGCATGAAAGTGTTTGGAGATGCAAAGCTCATCATTCAGCAAGTCAATAAAGTATTCCAAGCAAAGCATCCAAGACTGAAAGCATACATAGATGAGGTATGGAGGCTTAAGAGATGTTTTAATGATTTCAACATTTCTTATATTCCGAGAATGAAGAGCGAGCTTGCCGACTCCGTTGCTACGTCTGCTAGCACGTTTATTTCTCCTTTGCCTCCTAATTTGGCGTATGAAGTTTAGGTAAGATATAGACAGTCTCTACATGACAATGTCAAATACTGGAGAGTTTTTTAAAACGCTGTGGAAACTAATAGGTTTTTACAAGTCGTTGAGAAATTTTCTGAAACGCACATCGACCAAGAAAATGAAACCATGGAAAAATGCAGCCAGTCCAAGCTAAAGGATGAGATCGACCGAGGAGGTATTGTCCAATTGCCTAGTCATCATATTCCAAAAGGATTGGTGCCTCTAGAGAAGTTGTTCAATCATAACGATGTGCCTTATAAGCTTGCCAAGATAGAAAATGAGTCTGTTGTTTGTAAACATAATATAGGGATCCCACCCCGTCTAAAATTCATCAATCTATCCACTCATTTGTGTTCTACCTAGAATTATGAGGATTGCACCCTAATAAAGAAATTCGCTGATATTCTTGCCTGGGAATACTGTGATCTTAAAGATTATGACACAAAGATCATTCAGCATAAGATTCGAGTGGAGAAGAACACCACCCCTTTTAAGAAAAAATTAAGACCTATCAGCCCTCTCTTCTTGACTTTGATTGAGAAAGAGATCAAGAAGTTGTTGGATGCCAAAATCATAGTTCCTTTAAGGTATTCAAAGTGGATAGCTAACCTTGTGGTAGTAAGAAAGAAAAATGGAGAGATCAGGCTTTGTGTTGACTTCAGAAATCTGAACAAGTGCTCTAAAAATGATAACTACCCCCTGCCTAAGATGGAACACTTGCTGCAAAGAGTTTCAGGGGCCAGAGTAATGTATTTCTTAGACGGATTTTTAGGTTACAATCAGGTTATTGTACATATAGAAGATCAAGAAAGGACCAACTTCACTACTCCCTGGGGCACTTTCATGTACTCCAATATGCCTTTCGGATTGATGAATGTTGGGGCTAGTTTTCAAAGGGCCATGGACATAACCTTTGTGAGAGAGAAGGAAAAGTTTGTCCTTATTTATCTTGATGACATAAGATTCATCTCTAGCAGTCACAAAGACCATTTATAGCATCTGAAGAAGGTCTTCCTAAAGTGTAGACAGTTTGGAATTTCAGTGAACCCGAAGAAGTCACAATTTACTCTAGAAGAAGGCAAGCTTTTGGGACATATTGTTTCTGTTGAAGGTGTGAATATTGATCCAACAAGAGTTCAAGAAATTCAGACATTGTCCATCCCAAGGTCAAAAAGTTACATTCAATCCTTCCTAGGTAAGATTAACTTTGTAAGGAGGTTCATTCCAAACTTTGCAGAGTTAGTAAAGCACATCACTTCCATGCTGAAGAAAGGATCGGAAATAAAATGGACAGATGCTTCAAGAAGCTCTTTTGAAGCCATCAAGCAAGCTATCATGGAAGCCCCCATTCTAATAAGCCCAAATTACACTAAGGATTTTTGTATCTTCTCTTTTGCCTCTTATGATACACTCGCAGCAGTTTTGTTGTAGAAAAATGACGAAGGCATGGAGAACCCCATGGCGTTTTTCAACAAAACTCTAAGGGATGCTAAACTAAGGTATGAATTTATTGAAAAACAAGCTTATGCTCTCAAAAAACCTTTAAATGCATTCGAAACTTATATTTTTCATTCCAAAGTGGTTGCATATGTACGTTCAGGCTCAGTAAAGGATGTCTTAAATCACCGAGATATTGATGGAAAGAGAGCTAAATGGATTGCAAAATTCATAGAGTCTAACATAGAGGTGAAGCCCACTAAGCGTGTCAAAGGCCAGGGCTTGGCTAAAGTTATGGCTGAAGAAAATTGTAGCTTGTTAGAAATAAATTGCATGGGTCTAAATTCATATTATGAGCAGATAGAGGGAGCAGCAAAAGAGCAAAAGTAGAATTAGTCTCTGGTTGAAAATCTAGCTACCTTTGAATGGTATTACATCACAATTCATTTTTTTCAAAAGCTAGAAGTCACTTCAGGGCTTAGCTCTAGTGAAGCCCGAGCCATTAAACTCCGATCAGCTAAATTATGCATAAACAAAAATCTGATTTATTGGAAATACCCATCGGGAATCCTCTTGGGATGTCTACATAAAGAACAAGTTGTGGAAGTCATACACCAGTTCCATTCTAGCATCTGTGGAGGGCATCATTATTGGAGGACCACAGCTCAAAAAATTGTGAGGGCTAGGTATTATTGGCCTACTCTATTCTCTGATGTGTTTTCTTTTGTGAAAGCTTGTGACAAGTGTCAGAGGTTTGCAGGAAGACAACAGCTAAAATATATGCCCTTGAAGTCAATACATGTCAATGGTCCCTTTCAGTAGTGGGGCTTGGACTTTATAGGTGAGATCAACCCACATTCCAGTGGCCAACACAAATGGATCTTAGTAGCCAATGATTATATTACCAAGTGGACTGAGGCTATACCCACTAAGAATGCCAATCATCAAGTTGTCATAAAGTTCTTGAATGAGAATATTTTCACGAGATTTCTTTTCCCAACCAAACTAGTCACTGATAATGTAGTAGCTTTCAAGGCAAAAGAATTGGTGGACATGTCTAAATCCATGGGCATTCAAGTGGTGCATTCTACCTCATTTTATCCTCAAGGCAATGGCCTGGAAAAATCATCTAACAAGAGTCTGGTAAGGTTAATCAAAAAATTGTTAGAGGACAAAGAATAGAGCTGGCATTCCAAGTTGAAGTTTGCACTATGGGCTAACAGAGTTACCATAACAAAGTCCATAGGGAATTCTCCATTTAAACTGGTTTATGGCGCTGATGTTGTTTTCCCTATCCAACTGGTTCTCTCTGTGGCTAAACTCTTGCAAGAAGAACAAGATGAAGAGAATTACATGGTAAGAAGAATGAATAACCTGGTTGAACTATAGGAGATCAAAGAGTAGCTAGTCGAGAAGTCAAAGGCTCATCAAAAGACAATCAAAGAAACCTTTGATAGGAAGGCAAAAGTGGAAAATTTCCAAGTTGGTGATTGGGTGCTTAATTGGGATGCATTTAAGGAAAAGAAAGATAATCATGGCAAGTTTGACTCTTTATGGATAGCTCCTTTTTGTCATCGCTCAAATTCAGCAGAAAAATACCTTCATTCTGCACAGTTTGGAAGGAGGAGATACTTTTGGTAGCCGAGTAAATGGGCGCTAATTGAAACTTTATTTCGTTTAAGGCTTTAAATCCTTGTTATTGTAAACATTTTTTTTCTAGTTTTTAGTTTTTCATTACAAAATAGACAAAATTCCCAATGGAACACTAGGAGGAAGATTTGATTTTGTTTTTGCAGGAAAGCCATTTATCTGTGATCCTTGAAACCTCACAGGGAGGATTTCATCACCAGAAGGAGCCAGTGTTAGCCTCGCGAGCAAAAGGCCCAAAATTGAATCCATATATGTTCTTAAAGTTTCCAAATTTACTTAAAATCCTCCCAATGGATCTAAAAATGCTCTTGAAATCTTCAGCATTTTCTCAAAATCATCCAAAGGTTAAAATCAACGCAAGAGGAGAGCCCTTGGAGGGGCAGAAATACACAATCCGGAGGAAAAAAGCACTTGAAAAACCATGAAAAAGCCAAAATCACAAGCTTAAACATTGAAAGAACAACAACCATTAGATCTTGCTAATCAATGACCCAGATCTAAGTGGCTAATCGCAATCGGCTCTACAAAGAGGACGACTTAAATAAGGGGCGTAGGACACTACAGATTAGTGATCTCCGATGATCAGATCAGCGGGTCACATTGGCGAGGTGTCAACGATTTAGGAAAGGGCCCTAGGCATGAGTGATAAGGGATTGTGATCGGATTTCATCGCTACATCCCAATGGAGTAGCACCAAGCGGTGGGGCCTATGCACAAGTATATGGGTAATGTGATAACCGGACCCGACGGTTATATATACGATATTTGATAAGATTTCAGGTCCATGGGTACGATGATTCTAATACATTTTTAATGTATTTCGTTATATAATGAAATACAAAGGAACATAGGGCAGTGTGGATAATGATGAAACCGAACCTGAAAGGGTCCACGAAGTGAAATATATAAAATTTGAGATCTGTGGAAAGCCATCTTTAATGTATTTCACATATTTTCAATATAAATGGAAAATCACAAAACTAGAAGGATTTCGGGAAAGCCAAAGGCGATAAGTGGTTTAGGCCAAGCCCCTACTGATGCCATATAGCGACCGCCATGCGTCAAGGACAAGGAGAGAGAAAACCACCCTCATCGGGCGCTTAACTCCAGTACAAAAGAGCCGCCTGAAATGGATCATCACCATTGGATCTAGAACTCCCACATCAACAGTGGAGATGTCATATCACCCAAAACGCAAACCTGATGGACATATATCCCATTTTTGAGGTCTTTTGGAGTTCGAAAAGGACAAAGAGGGGCGGGACTTCTCCATATTGTTGTGTTTTCTGTTTAAAACAGAAACATTACGAAAGTGTTGTTCTGTATTTACAGAAAGCATGCATTGCTAACATTTTAAAGGGCACAACACAACAAAGCATGTCGCACACAGCCACAACAATAGAGATCATGGAGTAGATGACGCAACTAGCCCAAAACAGAAATATCATGGGCACCGACAATGCAACACAACCTGAAGCAGAATCTGTCATGAGGCATCAACAACATAGCTTATCCAAAACCAACAAGTGATCATGGAGCATCTGTGGCATGAGAGAGCTCCTAGACAGTGCATCAAACTACCTAAAGGTGGTTATTCCTCTGTGAATCAAATAGTTAAGGGATAGAGAGGACAGATTAAGACTCTCAGCCTTTGAGAGCTCAAAATCATGGTAAAAGGCCTATAAAAGGCTGAAAACTAAATGTAGCAAGGGTTCAACTTCTCGAGATTGTTGCTACTTTGTTCCTTCAAGCTTCTCATCTTCATTCTAGCAATATAAGCTTATTTTGCTATTATATGTTCAATTTCCATTTTCTCTGCTATTATACGCTTGCACTTGAATAGGTTATTCATGTTTTATGGTGTATCTAATGCCAAATAACTGTCATCTTATCTCTGCATTCATAAATTAGATTTGCAAGTTTCATTTACTACATGCAGCTCGCCATTCATATGTATTTATGTATGCAATCGACTGGTACAATTAGTATTCTCCATCTACCCATTAAATCAATAAACTATTGAGCATTAACAGTCCAAAGCCTTGTATTGTTGAGGGTGTTCATGCATGTCTTGAGTGAGAACAGAGCTGAAATGGTTATCTCACTTGATCCAAACCATCATCCATTCCAATAGTTCTGATAACAATATTGAAGATTATATGTTACAAGGCATCTCCGAGCTGCAACCTAGGAGAGTTTCCTCTAGAGATAACATGACCATCGAAATGTAAATATGTTATTTTCATATATTACTTATGTTTATAATGTCATTAATCACTAGTCAAATTTGTGGTTAATATTCAAAACATTATTTACGTGTAATTCCCTAGGTGATAAGATCATTTTATGATCCTCCTTGGGGTCATGTAAGTTTATGGTAAAAAATCAAGGTTAAAAATATTTTATTTTGAATTTATTAATTAATTAACATCTTGTCTAATTTTTTTAAGTTTTGATTTTTGTGCTGAAATTGTAATAATTGTTTAGAATGACTTTTTAAAATATAAATGGATTCATCCCTTTAAGAAACCCTAACGAGGATACAACTCACACATGATTCTAAGGAATTTTTGTTAAATTTTAAAATATATTACTTAAAAAATAAGGGAAAAAATTATAACAGAAGATCGGTGAAAGGAAAAATTATTAGAATGAACCTTAAAATTTTAAAAAAAGTTTTAAGCCTTATTTTATTATTTTATATTATTATTAAAATAATTTTTTAATAAGCAATCACCATTTTTAAGAAAACTTGAACCTCATATATAGTTGTCGCGAATATCAAGTATCTTTACCCTGAAATATAGTTAATAAAGTAATTATTTACAATATTTATTTATACCTTTATTACCATTCATAATACTTCATAATACTGTAGAATTTAGTAAAGAACGTTTTATTATTTCAAATCCCCTATTAATTCCGGCAACGATATCTTAACATGAAACTATTACACTGTCCTCGTGGATTCATATTGCGGTTCGTAGCATATCCTCTGTTTTGAGTGATTTAAGCGCTGAGAATTAGGTTTTAATATCGTAGAGTGAGCTTTTGATTCCTCCACGGCGCTATGGATAGCGAAGAGAAAAACCTAGCGGGGACAAGCTCTGAACGTCCTTGCGGAAAAATGACCAAGCGGAATACGGAATCAGAGGCCGAGCAAGAGGGTTGTCCAGGTGATTTGCAGAAGCAACCTCATGAGGCTAAGAAAGAACGTTGGAGATTGGACGTGCCGAATGAGTGTAGACAGCCATTATATGAACTCACTAAGGGCTTGGATTTGAGATCTACGGGAGCTGCGGTGTGGTGGATGTTACCGTCTGAAATCAATAGATTGACAGACTTGACAAAAGAGCTAGAGTGTGAGAAAGGCGGACAGGCGATTGATTGGTTATTATCAATAGCGCCCCATATAATAAGTCTCACAAGAGAACTGGGGTTGCAGAATGGCAAACAAACCCTAAATTGGCTAGTGCCAAAACAAACGAAGCGTTTGCTGGAGCTGACTAGACTGCTAGGGTTGGACAATGGGGGGCAGACACTGGATTACCTAATATCAATGGCCGACCGAGTTCATTGTCCCCGTAAGCAAAGAAATTCCACCTAACTTTTCATTCGCCACAGACGTCCCGGCTCAGTCTCCATCGGAGCAATTTCTGGCACCAACTTTCCAACATCCAGGAGGAGCCGAAGACCCGCGGTCTTCTTCGAAACAGCAACCCTTTGTACTAGAACTCATTCGGCAGCTAACTGCATTCGGTCCTTCAGCAACAAATAATAGTGTCCCTTCGCTTCCACTCCCGACACTGTTGGGGATTTTTGAGGGGAAAATCCCAAAAACACAAAATTAAAAGCACAGAGGCAATGCTCTGTTTTTCTTTGCACCAGGATCTTTTTGCACAGAGGAGCCTTTAAAAAAAATTACACAGAACAGAGTATTCCACCACCATAAAATGATTTCTATTCATTAAACAAAAGCACTTACATATTCATCCTCTTTTACTCAAAGGGATTCACCAAACCATTTTAACAAAAATTACTCTGCCTCCTTTGAAATTTTACACCACTGTGTGTAAATATTTCATTTACATTCACTGCTGTGTGAAAACAAAAATTACATGGATTTACACATTTACCTTTTCACTGCTGTGTGAAACAATTCATGGTTTTGGAACAAACTACCCCTGGTTTTCTTCATTCACTTCACTGCCTTCTCCTGTGCATTTTTTTTACTTCTTACATTACCAAGACAAAAATGGTTTTTAAGCTGCTGCGTTTCATTCCAAATCAAAACTAAACTCTGTCACATTTCGTTTTACATTCGGTGCTGCGAACCGACTCACCTCACCATGTGCAATACACTATATCTAAAAATGGAGTCAACGCACTTACAATACATTTTCGAAAAAAATAAAATAAAAATTACATTATATTTTTTTTATGCCCATACTTTCGTATGCAGTAAGAATTAACGCGTCTTAAAACATTAAAGACATTACCAATAAACCATATCATGTCATTAACTTAGGGTATGGGTTCAGCTTTGCTCCACGCATTTAATTTAGTTTTACCAGACCCCGTATGCACCTTCCCGCGATTGGACGGAGGAGAGCATTCCCTTTGATCGGACGCATATCGGATGGGGTGTTTTAACTGACCTTTATCGTCCTAAAAGTGCTTGAGGGTGATGTCACGGCAATCCACGTGCATCCTCCAAATTGCATCGGAGCCCCTTCGTACGGAAACCTCCTTAAGCCAAAAGTGGTGCGATAACTTCCCGGTGGTTTCAGGTTTGCTGCTGGGTGGTTTTGACACTGCGTTGACTGCTGACCCGCGCGCGTAGTCAAATTACAAATTTAACACTCCCCTTTAATTTCAGCTGCTGGGCATTCGGTCATACCCAGACACTTCCTCAAAAATTCAAATCTTTTCTGATCCAATGGCTTTGTCAAGATGTCTGCAA
>APFE030063115.1:0-13828 GCA_000404065.3 Pinus taeda
ATTGTTATTTTTGTGGCTTTATATTATTATTGTTAGGTCAGCTGGGTTATATTGTGACTCCTTAGACTCCTATATATAGAAAGGAGGTTTTGTCATTTGAATCATCCAAGAATTGTTCATTTATGTAACGTAAAGGAGGTTGCCTCCTCGAAGAGGCTGGATTTTAACGCGTTGATATATCTTTTCTATCTTTTCTTGAGTTGGTTTTATAAAAAAAACACCGTCACCCAGCTGTTCTACTTCACCCATTACCTATTTTGGAATGGAAATGGGAAGTTATTTCTATCGATTTTATAATAGGGTTGCCCAAGTTAAGAAAACAGAATGATTCAATAATGGTGGTAGTTGATAAGCTGAGAAAATATTCTCACTTCATACCTATACAATGTACTTATAAGGCAGTATAGATTGCTAACATATTTACACAAACTATTTTTAAGCTACACAACATACCAAAAGTTATAATTTCAAACCGTGATGTAAAATTTACATCATCCTTATGGAAAGCCTTGTTTGAAGGACTAGGCACTCAACTACATTTTAGTACTACCTACTACCCTCAGACAAATGGGAAGACTCAACAAGTAAATCAGGTAGCAGAGGATATGCTTCGATCGTATGTAATGCAATAACCGTCCGAGTGGGAAGAGTGTTTACATCTAGTGGAGTTTGCTTATAACAACAGTTATGATAATTCTACACAAATGATCCCTTTTGAAGTGTTGTATGGGCGTAAATTTAGGACACCCTCAAATTGGGGTGGTCCAGAAGATAAGTTAATGATAGGGCTTGATATGCTAGCAGAAATGGAAGAAATGGTCAAAGAAGTACAAATCAATTTAAAGGTCGCTTAAGACCGAAAAAAGAATTTTGCTGACCAGAAAAGAAGTTTTTGGGAATTCTAGGTGCTGGATCATGTCTATGTTCGTGTTTGGGCCAAGAAAGTAGACTGTAATGGAATGGATGCACCAAATTGGCACCTCGATTTTGCAGGATATACAGGTGAGTGAGAGGAATTGAACTCTCATAGGTAAATATTATATAAATATACGTATACATAAAATATCGTATAACTGATTTATGTTTTGATTCCATGAAATTGACTAAAGCTTTATTGTGGCATACATGTCTAACCGGAAGGTGATTTCCTGGTCGAACTAATGGGTATAATCGATCAGAGAGAAGTAATGTTGCAAAAATGAGTTATCACCCAAGTTAAAGTACAATGGCAACATTTTGGGCCAGACGAGGCTACTTGGGAAGATGAACAGACTATGAGGGAGATTTTTCCGAAGTTATTTCCAATAGAAGAACATTAGGACGATGTTCAATCTTAGGGGGGGAAGATGTGATGTCCCCCATATATGTAAATATTTATTTACTACACTTTTAAACAAACTGAATACTGATTAAGTTTATATAATTAGTTAATTTTGATTAAAATATATGAAAAGTGGAATGTCAGAATGATGGTAGTAATTGTTTGATTAAAATTAAATGAGAATGAATTATCAAAAGGGTAACAATTTTATTTCTCAAACAGTTAGGTTGGGTGGTTACCTAAACCTAACTACTTCCATCAGAAGATTTATTCCAAGGGATCAAGAGGATGGGGCATCTGAGATCATGAAGGAAAAAGGTTGAGAAATATTAAAGAAAAGAAAGAGGTTAACTATGCTGGAAGGACAAACAATGATAAAGTAGCTATGTCTGGTTAAGACCAGATAGCTATTACTGTTTAAGGTATAAGTTCTTTAGGAGAAACCCTGTGAGGGGTAGCTCGGGGGGAGACATAAAACGAAGTAGCGCTGGTCTCAAGGTTGGGAGGTGATGCGATCCTAAGCCGACAATACCCACATTATGCCAATAAAATTGCATGTCATTGGTCCCAAGCCTTAATCACCTGATCCACAGTGATAACCTTCACAAATAAAGGTTTAAGGCTTCTTAATTAAGTTTTATGTGGAAACATTTCATTCGACTATTCAATAGAGTGATCCTCAATTAACCTTTGAGAAAAACTCTATTCAACCCTCCATAACCTTAGCTGTTTCATAACATCCGCTCATTTTAACCATACCATAGTTAGACTTTGTCAACTCGACTTAAACCTTTTAATTCACTTTATTTCTATTATAACCTCATATAATAGAAATATAGCCTAGACCCACTTAACCTTACCTTTCTGCCACCTTGCACATATACCTATGCTCACCTTTATCAGTTCAATCCTCCACTATTTATTTCACTCCACGAGATCAACGACTATCGGGTGATCTCCATTCATCCTCCAAAACTCAATTAAATTTAACTCACATCCATAATCATATCAGCTCCGGTTAGAAAATTAACCTTCGAACATCTTCTCCACGTGATATATGTCCGATCAATCCACCAACGGACGTTCTTGATCACTAGATCTCAACAAAACCTTAACCCCGCTATATAAAATTTTATCGTGTCCATTTTTCAAAGATTCATCCATACTTTCTTAGCACGCGATATCCATTCGATCACAGATTCAATGGACGGTCCAATCTCTTCTAGATTTAACCTCAATTAAGATATGGTTCATACCTTCATTGGGTTTGTTTTCTGTAAACCACTTATGATTTTGATACTACGCAAAAAACACTTATGCCTAAGGAAACCGCTCTCCTCTTCAGCTAACTCTTAGCTTTAATCTCAACTGTTCATTTCTTTTAATTTATGTTGTGCGACTTAATCTTGATCACCCATCGCTTTCAACTTCATTCATTGATCTTATAGATCCAATAGCTCCTATGCATCGTCACTTCATTTCTTTTCACTTCTCTTTACTTCGTTTTTATTCCATTCTCAGCGTTCTTTTGTGGTTTCAAGTTTCTCTAGGGTTTCAGTATTTAGTTGTTCTGCAACACAACTCCCTCTTGGACTTACCCCGCGTACTCTTAACATAGCCACTCCTGAACCTCAATTGTGATCCTTCAAATGGATTCAACGATTAAATCACAATCCTTTATCCTCATTTATTCTCTATGTTCTGCTCGAATTTCACCTGCAAATATATGCTATGCAGAAACTCTGATTCACACCCAATTTATCATTCGATTACTCAATCCACACTTACACAATTCAAGAATTGAATTCTCTATCTATATCTATATCTAATATATATATATATAATATTATTATATATATATCTATATATAATATATATATATATATATATATATATATGTATGTATGTATGATTACATAATGAGACTCTCTACCTCTCTGGCTTGTTTTTCTAATCAGTGGCCTATATTTTCCTACCTACCGATAGGATTATAATCAAACCTCTAACTCACAATCTATAACTAGCTAACCCCTTTCTATGCCGTTTAGGCTTACATTTATACAAAAGGATTCTATAACCAATTTTTGGTTTAGATCCATAACTTTCTCAACAAAATCCTAAAATCTCTTCTTTATGCCTAAGGATCCTCTTTAATCCACAAATCATGTAACCAAATCCTAATCTAAGATTTACAATTGATTCCCAAATATTTCAACTATCCTAAATCTCTCATGTTCTCCAACATTCGAGAACATTTACAAATATGCCTCGCAATACTTAATTAATTCCTATTCTCATTGAAATCACTCAAAATCCTAAATAATTACATTAATTTAACACTTAGGAAACTAACTTCCTTAAAATACAAGAACCCCTATTTCTACTAAAATACAATGATTTTTCTAAGATGAATGCTCCTGCATCAGACTCCCAAGGTAGAAAATATTCATGATCTCCTGATTTTGTGTCTTCATATCTTGATAGAAAACCTCCAGGGTCCCAAACTTTAGTTTGTAGTTGTCTGAAAGCTCTGCACCTTTGCTACAACTGGATGTGTGATGTCTTCTGTTTCATCTTCCTCTCCTTATCAATTAGGTTCAAATTTTGATTGATCACACTTCCCGCTGCTCTCAATCTCCTCCATACGGATTGTTTCATCATTAACTGCCATAACTCTTCAATATCCATCTCCAGCACATCGTTGGGCTAGTCCATACTCTGCCACTTACTGCTACCTCTTTCTCTTTGTCTCAAGTTATTGTTGTTGTTCACTAACTCTTCAAACTTCTGTTCATTATCTTCTCATTGCAGTTGTCAGATTCTATCAACCACCATTTCATCTTTACCCTCTTTCATGTTTGTTTCTTTTTGCATTGAATCCTGACTGTTTAGCATTCTTTCCACCAATTGAACATCTCTGATTCATGGATTAAAATTTTCCATAAAATCCTCTTCTTATATCTCTATTTGGCTACTCATCTATGCCAAATTTTCTCTAGCATCTGCAACTAAACCTACACTCACAATTTTTTTTTATAAATAAAAGTCATAAGGCTTCTGTGCCTCTTCTTCCTTTGGCGACACATTAGTATGCTTCTCTGATTTCTCCTCCTCTGTCAGCACATTAGTATGCTGATTTAAATTCTCAAAAGAATTTATGACACTATTAGCTAGTCCCTCCTGCACACCATCTGCTTCCATGGTTTCTTCTTTCACTTGTCCATTGTAGTGAACTCCTTCCTCTGCAATCACACTGTCATGGTCTGAATTTTCGAAAAAATACTCCAACAATTCAATTTATCTATTACACTTCATAAGTACTTCATCATTACTTCATCATTACTTATGATTCCTGCATTTATACACAAATTATCAATTTGAAAATTATAGAGTTCAATAATCTCAATTGTTGCTTCACATATCAATTCAAATTGATTCTCATCTCCTTCCTTCTCAAGAAATTGTTCTCATCTTGTAACAACATCAAACATCAATGTTTTACGAAAGTCTTTCTGATGTTCCAAGTCCTCTACATGACTCGGAAATATTTCGATGGTCTTTTCTTCAACCTCTTCAAGCTGCCCACTTGGTTACTTTATATCCTTTTCCACTTCTTCTTGCTCTTGGCAATCATCATGGTCAAATTTCCTATGATTTCAGTCCTTGCAATATGCTAAAAATTAAAACTTTCCCCCAGTTGTGTACATGTATTTACATGAGACCTATCTATCTCATTTTCTTTCTGAACAAAATTTAGATTCTACTTGTCTTCTTCCTCCTTTATGAAAATATTAGCAAATTGTCCTTCTTTACATGTTTCACCTGCAAACATACACAAATTATTAGATTTACAATCATGTGACCTTTTGGTCTCACTTGAAGTTTTAGTATTCAAGTCTTCATCTTCACCTAGAACTTCACCTTGTTCTGGTTCATAAATGGGAACTTCCATTTCTGACTTAGCTTCTCTGAGTTCTTCCATATTCCACTTCACCTCCCTCTATTGTAGCCTTCTCTATAGCTTATGTCACTTGACTACCTTTTTCCTCAAGACCCAACCTAGTATTTGGTTTTCCTCAAGTATCATCCTCAATACATTGAGTTTTTCTTTCAACTCAGCAATCTGTTTGTCAATTTCCTCTTGACTCATTCTCTTGCCATTTACCTATTCTCCTTCTTAACTTTTCTCTTGTTGTGGTATTCCTCATAAACTCTGCAATGACTATCAATAAACATCTTCTTCTCCATCTCTATGAGTTCTTCACTCACTATGAGCTACACAAGTTTCTGCAACAACAAATCCTCCCTGTTGCATGATACCTCACTAAGCTTCTCTCCCTGAGCTTAGTGATTTGGTATCTTTCTGGTTCTCTCCTTTGGAACCATATGAGCACTCCATGCTCTAGATTTCATCTCATCTGCACTTTTGAGAACACAACTATCCTCTTGTATTTGAAACACAAGTGAAATACTAGGTTCTGTCACTCTCTCACATAAACCTTTACTGGCTTTCCTGATCACTGCTCTTCATGCTGTGATATTCTTTATGAGATGCTTCACTAATTACTATTACTTTCATATCAATGACAATTAAACGAAAGATCATTTCCGGCTTTCAATTGCTTTTTGTTCAACTTCCTTCTGAGAAAATTCTTGTCCTCTCTTTCCAACATTCAGTCGGATTCTTCAGGTTCACTACCACCTGTTTTTCCAGTCTGTCAATCACTTTTTTCTTTAGAACTTATACAACTTTCTTTATTTGTCTACTTCTATCAAGATTTACTCTATCTTTAACCCACAAAAATCAAACCAGAGTTAAATAAAACAATACTTGTATGGCTTTACAAGCAGTCTCCATCCACTCTTCACATTGAGTGAATCTCCATTTTCCTCAAGAAAACAAACATCAATGTGCTTTCTTTATGCTTTTGCAACCTCTTCTTAAGAGTATCACTTACTCTCATCTTATGTGATGCCTTCTACTTATCAGATTCAAATAACTGGATCTCCTCTTGCCTGTATCATGTCTTTAAAACATAACATAGAATTTCCTTATTATGCTTTGATACCAAATGATTCCAGCCTAAGCCGACAATACCCACATTATGCCAATAAAATTGCATGTCACTAGTCCTAGGCCTTAATTGCCTGATCCATGGCGAAAACCTTCACAAATAAATTTTTAAGGCTTCTTAATTAAGTGTTATGCCGAAACGTTTCATTTGACTATTCAATAGTGTGACCCTCAATTAACCTTTGAGCGTAACTCTATTCAACCCTCCATAACCTTGGTTGATTCATAACATCCGCTCATTTTAACCATACCATAGTTAGACTTTGTCAACCCGACTTAAACCTTTTAATTCACTTTATTTCTATTATAACCTCATATAATAGAAATATAGCCTAGACCCACTTAACCTTACCTTTCTGCCACCTTGCACATATACCAATGCTCACCTTTATTGGTTCAATCCTCCACCGTTGATTTCACTCCACCAGATCAATGGCTATCATGTGATCTCCATTCATCCTCCAAAACTCAAATAACTTTAACTCATGACCATAATGATATCAGGTTCTCTCAGTGAATTAACATGCGCACATCTTCTCCACGCGATATTTATCTGATTAGTCCACCAACGGACGGTCTTGATCACCAGATCTCAACAAAATCTTAACCTTGTTGTATAAAATTTTATGGGGTCCATTTCTGAAAGACTTCTTTGCACTCTCTTAGCACATGATCTCCGTTTGATCATGGATTCAATGGATGGTCCGATCTCCTCCAGATTTCAACTCAATTAAGATATGGTTCATACCTTCATCAAGTTCGTTTTCTGGAAACCACTTACATTTTTTATGCCACACAAAAACTAGTTCCACCTAAGGAAATTACTCTCCTATTCCGCTAACTCTTAGGTTTAATATCCATTGCTCATTTCTTTTACTTTATTTTGCGCGACTTAATCTTGATCACCCATCGCTTTCAACCTCGTTCATTGATATTATAGATCCAATGGCTCTTGTGCATTGTCACTTCATTTCTTTGTACTTCTCTTTACTTCGTTTCTATGCCATTCTCAGTGTTCTTCTGTGGTTTTAGGTTTCTCTAGGGTTTCAGTATTTATTTGTTGTGAAACACAACTCCCTCTTGGACTTACCTTATGTACTCTTAACACAATCACTCATGAACCTTAACTATGATCCTTCAAATGGATTTAACGATCAAACCATGATCCTTCATCCTCACTTCTTCTTTGTGTTCTACTCGAACTTCACTTGCAGATATATGCTACACATAAACTCTAATTCACACACAATTTATCATTCGATTACTCAATCCACACTCACACAATTCAGGAATTAAATTCTCTCTCTCTCTCTCTCTCTCTCTCTCTCTCTCTCTCTCTATATATATATACTATATATTATATATATATATATAATATACTCAATCCTCACACTCACACAATTCAAGAATTGAATTCTCTCTCTCTCTCTCTCTCCATATATATATATATATATATAAACAAATGATTACTTAATGAGCCTCTCTACCTCTCTTACCCGATTTTCTAATCAGTGGCCTTTGTTTTCCTAACTGACCATAGGCTTACAATCAAACCTCTGACTCACAATCTCTAACTACCTAACCCCTTTCTATGCCTTTTAGGCTTACATTTATAAAAAAGGATTCTATAACCAATTCGTGGTTTAGATCCATAACTTTCTCAACAAAATGCGAAAATCTCTTCTTTATCCCTAAGGATCTTCTTTAATCCACAAATTATGAAACCAACTGCTAAACTAAGATTTACAACTGATTCCCAAATCTTTCAACTATCCTAAATCTCTCATGTTCTCCAACATTTGAGAACATTTACAAATATGCCTCACAATACTTAATTAATTCCTATTCTCATTGAAATAACTCAAAAGCCTAAATAATTACATTAATTTAACACTTAGGAAACTAACTTACTTAAAATACAAGACCCCCTATGTCTACTAAAATACAATGATTTTTGCAAGATAAACAGAGAATTAAAATCTAGTTCAACTCGAATTTAAGTGAGAGAGATAAGTATGATCTAGAGACCCTACCTATTTAGTCATAGGATTTATCTTCTAATTAGCATGATGGATATGATTTTATTTTAACTAAATTAATTACTATGAAAATTATGGACCTAGTAATTAAGAAGAGTATGTGTGTAAACCTATAGAAGAACGAAGTTAATTACTATTAATTCATAAATATAGTAAACTTGTTGAATAATTAAATTATTTACTATTAATTCATAAATAAACTAAACTTATAGAATAACGAAGTTATTCCCTGTTAATTCATAAAGACAATAAACCTATAGAATAACGAAGTTATTCACTATCACTTCATAAAAACAGTAAACCTATAGAATAACAAGATTAATTGTTATTAACTCGTAAAGACAGTAAAACCGTAGAATAGCGGAATCATTTACTGATAAATTGATAGAAACAGAAATTAAAAATAATAATGAAGAACCCGCAAATAAATGAAACTATCTGTTGTTAAATTCATAGAAGCAACTAATGAAGTAAAGGAAGGTGCGTAGTTTTCCAGTTAGGAAGAACGCAAGAAAATGTGATTATAACCATAATTGTTGATTAGAAACGCAACATTGGGAGTTAGGTGAGGAACAGGGTTAGCGCAAGAAAAACCACTAACCCTTTCCAGTACCAACTCAGCTCCAAGAGGGCAGAGCTGGAACTAAATCTAGCTAAAGGATATAACCAAAAAGAAAACTTTACAACCCAGAAAGGAAAAGGAGGATATGCCGCTAAATAGTAACCATAGTAAATACCATAAATAATGTGCTACAAGTTAATAGAAAAGTTACAGTGCCTCAGTACGGAATTGGAGAAATATATGCATAAAGAGCAGAACCAAAGTCTGAAATAATTATTATGTAATAAAAACTGAAACACCTTTAGTTTAGAGCCAAATAACAGACGAATACAGAGCAAAACCCCAAGCGAGGGTTTCATCTTTTACACTTAAAAACTCATAGATTCTAAGGTTGAATTGATGGCTCTGAGCCTTAAAACTAAAATACATACACTGTATCAGAACCTCTAATCCATTTCAAAATTGACGCATTCAACTAACATAGGAAAAGAAGCTAAGAAATCCCCATTCTGTATTTAACCAAAACCCCTCACGCATACCTGGTGAAGACTTGCTGAGGAATAAGGATTTTGGCAGAAGGAGCAAAGATCTCCAAACGCTTCAGCACCTGGGCATGAAAAACCTGACAAATAAGCACCAAGAAATCAGATTAGATTCAATGATGAACTTTAAGAAAAATAAACCAAAATCAACAATATAGAAATGGGAGTATGGGAGTATATACTTTCCCATACAAAAGATACATCAGAACTGGACCCAGATGCGAGGATAGTCTTGAGAGGTAAAGTGTAAAAAATAGAAAAGTCCTTAGTTCCCATGAAAAACACTTCAACCCAACACTAAGAACGCTTCAGAAGGAAGAAAAATACAAGCGGAATCCATTACCAAAGAAAGAATTCCATAGTGAACCAGAGACCGAACAAGTGTATGGAAAATGCAGCAAAGGACCGGTTTCCACATCCTCACAGAGTTTAGATCGATGGCAAAATTTCTCCATCGTTTGATTTGGAAATCGCCGAGGCACCATTGATGTTGCACTCTTACCCGTGCATGAAGTCCCAGCTAGACACCACGGCGAAAGCTCAAGAGGCCGTGGTTCCTCAACCCTATGGGCAGTAAGCCGCCCAAAAAGGATGTCATTAATTACTGAACAAATGTCGAATGATGTAATTAAAGATTGAACTGAGTCATGTGCTTAAGGTATAACTAAACTAATGTGAGGTGACTCGTATATCACCACAAAACCTTAGTAAATGTTACCACAGATCTTATATCTATGCGTATGTATTGCAAAGATTCAAGAATTAAATAAGTGTTGCGGTAATAATAAATCCGTTTGTTTATATGTTTAGGGGCTGAGTCAATGTATTATTACCAATTAAATAAGTAGATCCTTGGTTTATACATTGAAGGACTAATGCAATGTATTGTTATATATATATATATATATATTTTTTGAGGTTTTACTTATGGGTATGTGAGAATTGGATTATTTTTTATTAATAAAATTACAAACATTTTTTATGTGCAATGTCATGAAATAATAATAATTCATATTGTTAACCATTTTATTGAAAAGATATAATTAATAAATATATAAAATTTAATAAATTTAATTAATAAGCATACTATTATAAATAAGAATATTTATGTATAGGTATGTGAAAATTATATAAATCTATTTAGATTCTTTTAACTATAGATTTATCAATCCCGAGATTTATCAAGCCTCAAGTGAGATCAAATCTCTTTTCATTTTAAAAGGGGTTTTCATCTCAAGAAATTTGATCCTTCCTTGCTCTTGGTAGATCGAGAGGACTGGTTTAATTTCCCCTTTAAATAGGCTATATTCCACATTAATATCATGGGTCCATACTAGGAGTTCTTAATACCAAGGGCCATTATTAGTATTATTATTATTATTACATGATTATTTTTATTTTTATTTTTATCGAATTAAAATGTTTGCATTACATTACATAAATCCTCTTATTCTATTTATTTATTACATTAATCTAATTTGATTTAGTGAAAATGTTAAACATTACATTATAGCACACACACATATAAATAAATGTGCACTATTTTTCTATATATAATTAAGATTTTAATAAAATTTAAAATAAGAATAGAGATGTAAAATTTATACAAATATAAATAATATTATTAAGAATCAACATAGATTTATTTTATCTCTAAACCTAATCTATTAAATGCAAAAAAGAATCAAAATTTTCAAGGTAAATAAATTTGTATTTTCAATAATTTAATCCTTGTAAATCTCAAATTAAGATGAATCTAAACTAATTTAATTATGCTATAAAAATTTATTTAAAAAACAATGTACCAAATTATTAAACATAACAAAAACATATTAATATAATTAATTATACTTTATATAAATATATTTGATGATATATTTAAATATTATTAACTATATATATATATATCAATTATTCTGGAAAAATAAATTCTTAATTTAAAAGTGGGTAGTGGTCTATACTTCTAAGACTCTTTGGGATAATAGAACTGGTCAAATTTGCAATACTAAGAAGGTGGAAGATGAATCTGGTTCTTACTCACATTTGCTCTCAATTCACTAACATGTGCCACACATCCAATCTTCTTGATTTATTAATCCAACCCAACTACATCGATCTTGGAAGACTTTTTTTTTTTTAATCACGGAAATAAGATTTTGTTAAATAACAATTAGATTCTTTTTCTTTTCTTGAAGTTGGATGCATTTGTCTTAATAAACCTTAATCATCATGATCATCATAAATAGTATTAAAAATAATTTTTGATGATGATGATGATGATGGTGGTGGTGGTTAACGTCCACTGAGACCAAAATTTGGTCTATTGGACCTAGAGAAACAAATTATTTAGTTTGATTTAAGGTTTTATTTCTATGCTCAAAAAGATTGGAGAGAAGGCTCCCAAGCTCACTGTAATTTTGACGTTGTAAAAGGGACGTTGTAAAAGGCTAGGAAGTTCAGTATTGCGACAAAGATTATGAAACTGAGATCTAATGTGGTTGTACACGGGCACTCTAAGACGAAGTGGTTTTCATCCTCAATGTTCCTATTATCATAGAGATGGCATATTCTTTCCATCCATGGTGTTTTAGGAACTGTCCAACAACGTGTTTCACTATGGAGCTCATTAGAGTTCCTTCTAAACTTTGCTAGATTATTTTTCTTATTTGAGCTAGCTAAAACAGAGAGATACTTTTGATCTTCTAGGGTGGGGTTGATGACCTTCTTATAAGAACTCAATTTTCTTTTAGCCGCTAAATCTTTCTCACACCACATTTTTTCTTTGAACTTAGAAATAACAATATTTTTAATGTTATTAATGTTTTGCAATGCATCGTTCTCGTTGATCTCCCAATGGTTCATCCAGGCCCTCGTGTCTTTATACCATCCCCGTTTGAGCCTTAGATGGTTTTGGCTGGAATTTAAAGCTAGCTTGGGAAGTCTATGATCTCCTATTTTATTGAGCTTGTGCTTGTTCAACAGAAGCCTAGTCATAGCTATGACTAGGCTTTTGATAGGGGAAAGACCTACTTCTATAAGGAGAATAAGGCAGGGGAAAGACCTAATTTTATATGTTCTCCGAGATTTTCTATCTATATTTGTATTTAATATACAAATTAAAAGTTTATAAATTATTTAATATTCATGCTATTATTATAAAATACTTTTTTTATATTTAATCATTATAATTATATTTTTAATAATATAAAGTTTATTAAAAATATTTAAGAATACATTTTAAAACATAATACAATAAAGAAATAGTTTAAAAAATTAATTACCTATGTAATTATTGATTAACTATTTTTTTATTTAATCATTATAATTGTATTTTTAATAATATAGAGTTTATTAAAAATATTTAAGAAACCCATTTTAAAATATAATACAACTTAAAGAAATAGTTTAAAAATTAAGTTTCTAAATGTGTTTAGTTGAATATTAACCAATGATATTTTTGAATAGGGATTATTTTACCTTTAAATTTCTAAAAAATAATAGGATATTAAATAGTTATAAGTGTTTGAAATTGCAATGCAAATAAGATAGTATAATTATATTTAAAATAATATGATATTAAATAATTATAAGTGTTTGAAATTGTAATGTAAATAATATGGATTTAGTATAATTATATTAAAAAATGGTAGATAAAGTTAAATTTAAATAAATCTTACTTAAATTTATTTTAGAAATAAAGAAATAGATTATAATATTAATAATTTACGCAATATATTTTATAGATCAAATAACATCAAAACAATATATCTTATAAATCGATTAAATAACATCAAAACAATATAACTTATAAATCAAACAACATCATTTTGAATGATATACATGAATAATAACATCAAAACAAGACAGGCTGCATGTCAGCTAGTCCCCGCCTAGCTGGTCCAGCCACTAGCAACCAGAAAGCCATCTAAGCCACCTGTGATCTTTTGCAGGTTCGATC
This sequence comes from Pinus taeda, assembly GCA_000404065.3. Taxonomy (NCBI): domain Eukaryota; kingdom Viridiplantae; phylum Streptophyta; class Pinopsida; order Pinales; family Pinaceae; genus Pinus; species Pinus taeda. The sequence continues at coordinate 13,497 of APFE030063115.1, forward strand.
TGATCCTTTGTAAGTTACGCAGCCGGAAGTTCGATCTGATCCTTTGTAAGTTACGCAGCCGGAAGCACAGAAACTGCCAACATCAAGTGACTGGCAATGTTAACTTGTGATATCAACGAATGTGAATGGGTTAAAGGTGGGTTACTACCGCGATAGGTTCCCAGAGGCACAAGCAGCCAGAAAGCCATCTAAGCCACCTGCAATCCTTTGCAGGTTCGATCTGATCCTTTACAAGTTACGCAGCCGCAAGCACAAAAACTGCCAACATCAAGTGACTGGCAATGTTAACTTGTGATAGCAACGAATGCGAATGGGTTAAAGGTGGGTTACTA
>APFE030063118.1:0-21075 GCA_000404065.3 Pinus taeda
TTTCACTTCTAAGCTTAGCAATAGACTAGGCAAATCTCCCAACAGCCAACACCCATGGTCGTATTTCATGACAATGATTTTAGAAGAAAAATAAATATAACAAAAAAAAATCACAAACAATGTGGTAAAATTTGGCATTATATTCACAGAAATATATATTAAACTTCAAATTAATCCAAATTTAGATGAATTAAATCACCACTTTTCAAACTTCATTTAACTGATCTTTGGAATTAAACGAATTTATTTGTCTGCCCATGAGATTCAACAAATTTCAAAATTTCATGGAGTAAATTTGACAAAAGCAATGACTCAGATCCAAAGTATAACACCAAAAACACCAACCTTGTAGTAGTATAACAGTGCATGTAACTCCAGAAGTGATCATTTTAAGTTTAAAACCAAGAGCAGAAGTTCCACACTTTCAAATAGGTCTTAGAAAACACTTCTTCAGCAAAAAGCAGGAATGAAGTTTTGAGTGTGTTTGAGGTTGCATGACTATGTTACCCACTCACATTGTATGACAACATATACCAGCTTGAATACCCTGCCCAACCAGGCTGCATTGTAGTATCTTATTTCTACATGGCATTTTCCTAGGCAGATGCTTGTTCACCATAGATTATCTTCCATCTGGCCTTTTATCACACTAATCAAAGGCCCATTACTCGCGCACAATTTCATGGTGCGGTTTCCATTGGGAGAGTTTACATTTTGACCACTTTGTAGGCATTCTAATGGGAGTTGTTCGCTTGAACATTTGTCTAGCTTCCATGTTGGCCCCTAGATTGCCTAACTTAGGGATTGTACTATCATTGGTTGATTTTCGTTGGGCATTATTGCAAGATGACACATACTTCTCCCATCTATGGATTGATATCATGTCATGTTGCTCATTTTAAGGTGCAATCCTCATTTTGCACATGTCTAATCAATCAATCAGTTGTCGATCATCACCTTGGTTATGGAGAGCCCTAGGTTGTGCGTGGATTTCTAGCACTGTTATGTAATATTCAATATGCTCACTAATCACTTCGATATAGCAGTCCCCTTTTGCACTTGTTTCTATGCAAATCAACCATCCTACAAATACATTGGAGGATTTTTCATGCATTTTCATATTGATGGATGTGCACCCTCGCATGGACCTTCCAAACCTCGAGAGGTGTTCGCTAGATGCTTGAATATGCACTTGTATGAAGCACTGCTTTCATCTTTGCTATATGGGACATTTATTGAGATTTGACCACCATATGTTGCCAATTTGATAAAGGCATCCCATTAGTCTTTGGATATACTACTTACTTAGAGGACTTTGCACGTGAATCTATGCTAGCATGTGGTCTTGTACCACCCTCACTCATGGATCTAAAGTTGTCCCAATCTAGGATGGTAATTGTACCATGGATGGCAAGTTGGAGCTTTGGAGAGAGCACCTTAACCGTTTTCGCTATTTTGGGCATATTCTTAGCAGTACCATGGATGGCAAGTTGAAGCTTTGTAGAGGGCACCTTAACCATTTTGGCTATTTTGGGCATGCTCTTACCACCTATTCATATCTTGCTTGTTGGATTAGAGGACCGATCTTCTATCTTTAGCATATTGACACATTCTTGAGATTGTTTTGAGTGCACCATATAATGAGGGTTCAAAAGACCCTCATGATGATTTTACATGCTTAAACAAATTTGTTTCGAAACATCCTTTGAAATTGAGAAATGTTGCATCCCTACTTCCCATCTAACATTTTTATTGTTGTTACAAGTTTGTGCAAACCTTTGAATTATATTGTTGAAGGCTCTTTAAGGCTACTAAAGTTCAAGACAATTGTTTTGAGATCTACTTTACTAAACATCAATAATGGAAGTTGCATGCACATAATGTGTTATGAACAACAAAAACCTACGCAACATTGCTCCTCTTTAACCGTTTTCGCTATTTTGGGCATATTCTTAGCAGTACCATGGATGGCAAGTTGAAGCTTTGTAGAGGGCACCTTAACCATTTTGGCTATTTTGGGCATGCTCTTACCACCTATTCATATCTTGCTTGTTGGATTAGAGGACCGATCTTCTATCTTTAGCATATTGACACATTCTTGAGATTGTTTTGAGTGCACCATATAATGAGGGTTCAAAAGACCCTCATGATGATTTTACATGCTTAAACAAATTTGTTTCGAAACATCCTTTGAAATTGAGAAATGTTGCATCCCTACTTCCCATCTAACATTTTTATTGTTGTTACAAGTTTGTGCAAACCTTTGAATTATATTGTTGAAGGCTCTTTAAGGCTACTAAAGTTCAAGACAATTGTTTTGAGATCTACTTTACTAAACATCAATAATGGAAGTTGCATGCACATAATGTGTTATGAACAACAAAAACCTACGCAACATTGCTCCTCTTTCAAAGTAATCAACCATGGGTTATTCCTTCTTCAACCATCTTTATGCTTAATGTTGGAAGTGTTAATATTATATCAATTTGTCTTTCCTTGTTATAGGCCCTCATGCAAGCTTAGGGATTATCCTTTATTAGGGTTTTCAAAAGTAACTTTTTGCATTAGTGGACAACAAAGTAAAGGTAGCTTCTTCTTGTTTATCCCCACCTCATATTGTCCTTACATTATGAGAAAACAACCCAATGATGTTGCTCTATTGACTTCAAATGCCCAACATTGTTTTAGGGATTAATCTACCTTTCAACCACCCATGAAAAAGATCTAAAATCAATCTTTATTTTGTTGTAACCAAATCTCAAATGCACTAAGGATAAAAGAGAAATCAAATTTGTCCACCCAAATCTTACCAATATTCTTGGTTACTATCATTTATTAGAATTAGCGTTTCATGGGGATATTCCCTTGTGTCAAAGAAGAGTTGGCTAAAACTAAATGAAGAAATTGTAGTGGTGATAATGGCTAACCCCTTGATAGTGCCCCTAAGGTTCTACATGTTCTTTAGGACTTTATTGTAGAAAGAAAGTGTTCGGGTGGTAACAATTCTAGACAATTCAAAAATCATGTCCCCACATTTATTATTTATCCTTTCATTTTGTCCCTTGTTTGAGAAAAGGGTATATTTCATAAAGGACAAACACCTTCAATAGCCTCTCACACAACCAATTCAAACATCATAATGGCAATATTATTTATGAGAAAACAAATCCATAATCCCAACCAATGTGACCACTTCATGCATTTTTTAATTAAAAAATAAATAAAAATAAAAATAAAAACAAAATCAGATAAGAGTTTTCACAAAAAAAATCATCAGTGATAACCCTCCATGCTCTTTAAATAGAAATCATGGACTAATCGATGGTTAAGCCACAGAGCAATAGCCATTAGTATCTAAAAGAAGATGAGTCATCGAATCACTCTATGTCTAGAACATATCATGAACGTTGGATTACAACGCAACTAATGCATACTAAAGAAACACACTAAGAAGCACACTTTTACCTAAAAGAGACATTAGAGCAAGTTGAACATAACTAACTCCTAAGTGTCTAGATATCCTAGCATCCCCCCTTGAGAAGGGACTTGGAATAGGATTCAAGTATTATATACAAAGGTCACACAATAATGGAAGGAAGGAACCATTAAAACATATCCCCACTTAATGATAACTTCCTAAGAACCTAACATAGATCATATTTTGAAACTTCACTCCTATAAGAGACTTTGTCAAAATGTCAGCAACTTGGTCATCTGTAGGGCAAAACAAAACTTCAATAAACTGACCTTGAATGAGCTTTCCGAAGCAGTGAATTTGTAGCTTAATGTGTTTGTTGCACTAATGTTGAATCCAATCTTTCGCGAGCTTGATGGTATGGTGGTCAAATGTTGCAACTAGAATCCAAACTCTGGGAAGATTTTTCGAAGCCACAAGACTTCTTGGCTTGCATTAACCATTGTTCGATACTCCGCTTCTAGTGAAGAAAGAGAAATAGCCTACTACTTTTTACAAGTCCATGTGACATGTCTAAAACCAAGACTTGAAAACATAAGTTATAATGACTTCCTATCATCAAAAGCACCAACACGATAGCAAGTTTTACTCCAAATTGAAAGGGAAAGGGGTTGATTTACAATCTTCCATGTGAAAGTGGCAAAGAACATCACAGGCATGACTTGGAAATGGAAATGACAGTATGACACCTAAAGAAGTCGGTGTCCATTTTATCATACCAATCTTGAGGAGCTTGTTTAGAACCATAGAGAGATTTCTTAAGACAACAAACAAGGCCGAATTAACTCTAAACATAGCCAAAAAGTTGTTCCATATAGATTTATTCTTGCAAATCCCCATGCAAGAACGCAGATTTGATATCCATCTAATATACCTCCCATCCATGTGAAGCAACAAGGGCTAGCCGCTAGAACAAGGCAATGGAATTCAATTTGGCAAAAAGCTCAAAGGTTTCATTATAGTCAATTCCTCAACTCAAGTGAATCCTTCAACAACTAACCAAGTTGTGTCTTTCAACACTTCCATTTGATGTGTACTTAGTTATATACACTCATTTACATTTAACAAGTGTTCTTTCTTTTAGAAGAGGTACAAGGTCTTGAGTATCATTCACCATCAAGAAAAGATATTATTCATTCATTGTTGTTTCCCAATCTAGACGGCCTAAAGTATCTACAAATGTTTCTAGATCATGAGTCTCTAAAACTTGTGCCAAAAGGGAGGAGGCTCCTTGTAATTATGAAACAGTACAATGTCAATCTATAGGGTCATTGCCAAGGTCGCCAACTACTTCTCATGTTGAACAAACCAATCGAGGAAGTTGTGGTGCTAGAGCAAGTTCATGTTTAATGAACTCATCTTGAGGAAGGTGCGCAAGCAAAGGTGGATTTTCATCCTCATTGACATCTTTTGAAGTAGAAACTAGAATAGAAATAGAAGGTGGTGCAAATGTTGAGGATGGCTCACATGCCAAAACAAGACACAACCACCAAATTAGGCTCACATACCTAGAGATTTTCAACAAATTTAATAACTTTTACATCTTCAAAATATTCAACAAAAATACACTTCTCACTTATACGCTATAAAGCTTTCCTTTTTTCATGAGGGATGTGAGCCCATGCTACACTACCAGGGATATAGAAATGGCTTACATCTAAATTAATGTTAGCTCATGCTTCTTTCAATGTTGTCATTAAAAGTCTTTGTGGAAGTGAGATTTACTACGTAATTAGCACAATTGATTGCTTCGCCCAATAATGAAGACTTAATCCCTTAGATTGAAATTTGAATCAAAAATTTAGCAATTTCCTTTAATGTATGATTCTTTCTTTCAACAAAACCATTTTGTTGTGATACATATGCAACAATATGTTGCATTTGAATTCCCTATGCAACGCAATAAAGTGTGAATATCAGAAAATTAGGAATTTCCTTTAATGTATGATTCTTTCTTTCAACAAAACCATTTTGTTGTGGTGCATATGCAACGGTATGTTGCATTTGAATTCCCTATGCAATGTAGTAAATTGTGAATTTGTTGTTGACATATTCACCTCCATTATTTTTTCTTAATCTTTGCAGTTGATGTCAACATTATGTGTTTACCAAGGCCTTATAGGCAAAAAAAACAAGTCAAAAAATTCAATCTTGAGTTATAAAAATAAAACCCAAGTGCATCTAGAAAAGTCATGAATGAAAATTAAGAAGTACTTGAATCTAGAGAAGGAAGGAGAAAGTGAACCACACAAATTACTGTGAACATACTCCAAATGGGATGAGGCATGCCAAGAGGCACATTTGTCAAAATGTTCCAATGATGTTTGTCGCAAACACAACCAACAAGAACACCATCTCTACAAGAAATGAAAGCAAAGCCATTCATCATATTTTGATTACATAGTTGTTGTAGTGAGCAATAATTTAGATGACCAAATCACTCATGCCAAAGTTTACTCAAGTTATCACTATGAGCAATAAAAACTATAAGAAAGGTGATGATTCATAGTTGTCAAACTTACACAACCTCATAATATCATCAACTATTTTAGTAGCTAGGGCATCATTAAGTTTGTTTAAATCCTTTATTACAACTTAGTGAGGTCAAAGCTCTACTTGAATTGTTCCAAACCCTACAACACTAGAACTATCATCACCAACAAATATGTGTTTAGCATTACAATAAATAAGAATGGAAAAGAATGTCATTATCCTTAGTTGTGTGATAAGAAACTCCAAAATCAATAAGCCACTCATCAGAAGAAGTGGAGGTTGCATTGAACGAGGAACAAGAAGCAATAAGTTTGTGTCCGTGAAAAGCAAGGCCTTCTTCATTATTGCTACTAAGGCCTCAAAATATTTTTATAACATTTTGACTCGAAATGATAGTCTTTCCCACAATAATTGTAATGTTTGTCGATCTTACTCCTTGATTTTGGTCCTTTGTCACCCCATTAGGAGTAGAAGATGGCTAAGAGGGTTTAGGACCCTTTCTTTTGCTTGTTATTTTATCTTTTTGCTGGGATATACCAGCAATGTTGATCACTCCAATATGCAAGAGCTTGCCTTGCTCTCTAATCAAAGTCAAAGACATTTAAGAGATGGTTTTTGATAAGTAAACCATAAAGCTTCTCTAGTGGCAAAAAATGAGTATAAAAAAACAAAATATGTAGAAAAAAATAAGAAAGAAAAATATATATGATGTGCTCATTATATGTTTGACTTCGCGGTCTTTAAGTAAATGTCTATGTGTTTTCAACTTAGACAAATACTCTTTAATGAAAGTGAAACTACAAGGAATAAAGGTCATGATCTGATTTCAAGTTGATACGATCTAATCACAATAGGTTAAACAAATATCTTTCTCAATTTCTCTCAAACTTCATCTAGATCATTGATTGCTTGAATGTGAAATCAGAAATCATGAGAAATGGACATTCTGATTAATCCACGTGCTTCATCATTTCTATTATCCCATGTAGCTCTCTTATCAAGATCAATGGGAGCTTTTTATTTTACAAGAGTATCTGATATAATCATTTACTTCTTACTACATCTTCCATCATGTGGGATTTCCATGAGAAGTAGTTGTTCTTGGTAAGAAAAGTTCACTCGGCATCAAAATATGCTAATAATATGGTTTCAAAAGTTGAAACTTGTTGTTTGTATTGAAAGCTCTCAAAAAAAAAGTTTTTTAAAATAAAATCACACTAACAACAATTTTCAAATGTGAAGGTTACGCCCTAGAAAAAAAAGACATTAACAATAACAAAAAGCCACATGGCAAGTAGAAGTTGACTCGTGGTGATGGATGTTGCCAAAGTAAAAATTATTCGCCCACGCCAACTTTTCCTATAAGCTCACTTTTACAAATAAGTTACTTTATGTGTTGACCCAATTTTATAAAACAAATGAGAATCACTTTTATAATTAGATTAGTTCAATGAGTTGTAGGCAAAAAAACAAAACAAAAACTAAACAAATATTAGTTATTTTATGCTGATTCATTTTTATAATATAAGTGAAATACACTTTACAATAAAGTTATGAAATAACTCAAGTTTGTATGAACTTTTTCAAAAAGTAACTTTAAAAAGGGATTTGAGCTCAACACCTCTTACAAAATAAAGACATGACAATAGAAGTGAAGGAGGATGGAGGTGATGTTATTGGAGCTTTAACTTGAAGTGCATACTTGCCAAAGGAAAAGGTGCTCATTGAAAAACAAATAGAAGTTTGCACCAAAAAAAAAAAATCCAAAATTCAACAACAATGGGGTTAAATCTCAATTAGCTTACCTAGGAAATGCATGTTTTCTCATTGTTTCTAATTTTTTGAGATTGCACAAAATGCACGACATACAACATACGCAATCAAGAAAACACTTTCCTCTCTATTTCTGATTTGCCAAGATCACATAAAGTGTAGGGAAAAAGAGCATATGCAAACCAAAATGAATAACAAACCAAGAATATAAATAGAAAACTAAAATATGAACTAAATTTTCAAAAGTTCAACAACACAGGCTCAAGATCTTGTTCAACAACGAGCAACTCTTCAAACATGGCTTTGATACCATGATCGAGAAAATAGGATATTCCAAAAATGACGAACAAGGTATTTCATACAAGACAAACACCTTCAATAACCACTCATACAATCAAATCAAAGATCGTAATGCTAATATTTTTGCATGGTTAAAAGCCTCTGCAAGGGAACCAATCCACATCCCTGGCCAATGTGAACACTTGAAGCAATTTTATTAATGCAAAAGTAAAAATTGCACATAAGAGAGATCTCATAGTCGATCATCAATCATCACCCTACAAGCTCATGAAATAAATATCATGGACCAACTGACAGTTAAGCCACGAATCAATAGCCATAAGAAATCAAATCACTTTATGTCTAAAACATATAGTGACAGTTGGATTACAATGCAATTAATGCATACTAAAGAAACACACTTCCACCTAATAGACACATTAGACTAAGTTGAGCTTAAATAACTCTTAAGTTTCTAAATATCCCAACATCCCCCTCAACAAACTTGAAACAACTTACCTCAAGCTCCAAGGCTTACTATGGACAAGGTTGCCCATTAATACTATTACACTTTGTATGAGATTCCACTTTGTGATTTTCATCATAATGATGGAGACACATTTAGTTGGTGGAATCTCACTTCTTGGTTGGATATTGTCCTCGTTGCATGGTGGTCTTCTAACATGTGCTTGGGTTGTTGATCACACCTTAGTATGCTCAAAAACCATCCAAAGGTTCATATTATCTCATTATGGGATGCCTGATATCCTTATCTTGGATATAGATGATGGTGGTAGTACATGTTTCATGGCATTGTTGTTGAAATTTACTAGTAATTTGATGGGTTAATATGACGATGGTATCACTAGGATATGGAGTTCTACTCGATCTTCATGTCTCAGATGCACAATGAGAAACATACTTAATGGTTGGATGGGTTAACACTCCTTATGTCCTCTTCCCTTGTATGGTTGCTATGGCAAGATATTCATGTTGCCTTTGTGGGATTTTCCTGGTGATTCAACTTTATGATGTAACATATTCTAGACATTGCCTAGGGAAAAAATGTGTTTCATGATGTTCATACCCTCATTGATGTATTATTTCCTAAGTTTAAGTTAGAACAAGGTTATGGCACCTGATTTGGTAGTGATCTAACCTTTTTCATAATGTTGGATGATGACTATTTAGGTAATGTGGTGCACCTTAAGGTTAGGATTTATGTTTTGTTGCCACTATGGAAATGTTTTGCTACGGAGAACATATTTTATTTACATGCTTCAACAATTTATTAGAGTGCAACTCTCAATGGCTTACATGGCCATGGTGATTTATTGTATTAAAGACTAACTAGAGGAGAGTTATGGTTATATTTCGGCTTTACCCCTTGTCCGCACATGTTAAGTTGATTTAATTAATTAACTTTATCCAAATTAATGGTTGAAGTAATCTAATTTATCCAAATTAAGTTTAATAGCTTGGGTTTATTTATTTCATAGTTTTGGCTTGGTCAAAACCACAAATCACTCTTATCTCACTAGATTTACTTTCTTGGAGGTTGCCCAGTCCCTATTTTGTGATTTCACACTACATCAATTTGCACATTCATTCATGAAGCTCATTCCCTAGGATTTCACACAAGGATTGGTCGCATGCACCTTATGGACCACTTTTTATTCTCTATAAATGTTTATGGAGCATTCTCCTCCAAGAAATATTTTATTTTTATATATCTCATGCACCTTGGACAACATACTTTGATAGCCCTTCTAAGTGGACCCTTGAGCACACCTTTCTATATTGAAGAGTATTTTATGATAATCCGCATGAATTCATCCTTGGAGGGGGTTTAATGTGAACATATTTAGCAATGGACTTAGTATAATACATATAACTAGATGGTGCTTCCTCTTTCGGAGACACTAGCATTCATTGGCCTTCATACTACCAACTAGAGATATAACTACTCCAATATTATCAACCATGAATCTAACTACTGTAATATTTTAGTTTATGTTGACCTGTCATATTTCTTGCATGAGAGAAATAATTCACTTTAGATAAAGGGGAGTTTCTCTCTATTTCATTTGTAATTAGTATTTGGAAATTTAGAAGTTCGACAAGTGATGAAGTATAAAGCTTAGGAATCAAATCTTAATGCAACCCCTACCATTCTTACCATTCTTTAAGATTAATGGAAGACTAATCTACTTTGATGTACAATTTATTTACGCTCTTCAATTTGTTGTACCATGTTACTGTAGATTCTTCGAGATAAATTTTATTGTTATATATCTCATGCACCTAGAATAGCACACTTTGAGAGCCTTTTGATGTGGACCCTTGAGACACTGATCTATTGAAGAGTATTTCATTGTATTTTACATGAATCCATCACTGGAGGGGTAAATTCTATGTGGATTGATTTAGCAATTGCCTTGGTATAATACTTATTCCTAGATGGTGCATCCTTTATTGTTGATGTTAGGGCTCACAAGCCTTGATATTTTCAACTATGGATCTAACGACTCCAATATTGTTGACCATATATCTAACTACTCCAAGAAGTTATTGTCATAACTTTTTTAATTTGTTGTAATTATTGCTCATCGATAACATCTTGTTGAATAATGGTTCTACAATGCCCTACCACTTGAAAATTATTGATTATTCCATATTTTAGCTTCTTTAACTTCATGCTTGTCATGTCTTTCTTAAAGATTTTCTTGGTTATAAGGGTGACAATATCATTTCACCTATGATGATTATACTTTATTTTGCACACCCATCTCATCAATCTTGCTTTAAGAGACAATGACATCCTATATCCTTTGTGCTTAGTTTTTTAATTATTTTGGCCTTGTGGTCTTGTGATGCCTTGTTCCTTGAATATTGTTAATTATCCCATTTTCTTCCTTGGTAATGTTGATGTCAATGTTCTTATCTTTCTTGGAAACTTTCTTGGTAATGAGAGAAACAATATGGTTTTACACATTATGGTGTCCTTCAATCAACACACACAAGAAGGCATCCTTTATTCTCTATGTTTGGTCTTTGATTACTCTAGCCTTTGAGATAATACCACCATATTTGACATGTATGTCCTTAAGAGAGAGTTCAGTGTCTTCAAGTATCGATTGGTCACCTTCTTGCATCTAGTTTTATTTCTCCTTTTAATGCTCCAATGTAACGTCATTCCTTAAATTCTCACAGCCTTCTTCAATTCTACATTGCATTTCTAATTTAATCTCATCAATGTTTCACTTCTTCAATATTACAAATTTCCTCTTCAAGTTTTTGGATAACATTCTCTTCAATTTTTCATTAATAACTTCATCCTTATATTTTGACTCAAACTCTTGCAGATTCCTTTTCACATTCCCAACATAGTTAAAAAGTACTCGATTATGCTTGTGCCACTTTTTTATTTCTACATCTTTCTTTTAACTCCTAATTTCCTTGTTTTAATTTCTTAACATATTTCATCAATAATTTATTAATGAAAAGAGTTTCCTACAAAATAATTAAACATTTCATAGAATCAATTGCAATTCCATCTCCCCTAGTCATTGCATTAGTGCTTCGACCAACATTATCTACGTCCAACCGTAATATCTTAGTAATGATGATCACAATAAGTTAGTTTCCTTTAGTCAATGTATTCTCCTATGTTTCTTCTTTCCAAGAACTTTGTAATCACCTCAATTTAAACAACCTAATCAGAAGTTATCTAATTTAAATTTAAGGTACCTTTTAAAACCTAGATTTGGAGAATTTTCATAGCCTACCCTTCAACCTATTACAATATCACCAATTTTTATCCTTCTATTGATGAATTTTTTATAGCATATACTCTGAAATGTTATCTCGAAAGTCCCACTAGCCACATTCTACTTGGACGTTCTAAAAGAATGTTATACTCTCATTACTAAAACTACATGTTTTTCCCTATTTCATGAAAGTGAATGTGTGAACTAACACATCACCAATCCTTCACTTCCAAAGATAACCTCGTACCCTTTGCTCTCCAAGGTTGAGACTGAAACCAAGTTTTTCTAACCCTAAAACATAGATGACATTTTATAACGTAGAGAGGTTTTCCAGACTCCCTCTCAAACTTGAATGTACCCACATCCTGTGCTAGGTACCTACCATCATCTCCCATCTCTATATGAAACTACATATTCTTCTCTGTTAACTGGCTGAAATAACCCATGTTCCTAGTCATATCAAAAGGATGCTCCACTACCAATATACCACACGTTGTTGGCCACTGAGTTCGCCATGCAAGCTATGAGAGAAAACGCCTTCTCAAACTAAGAAGTGAACTCTTCCACCAATGTTGATACTGCCACGTGATCCTTCTTGGACTCCTTCATGTTTGGACACTTGGTGGAGTAGTGCCCAAACTAATGACAAGAGAAGCACTTCACTTTATTGAGATCTTTCTTCTTCTTGCCTCTTGAATTGCACTCAGCCCCTCTTGGCTTTTTCTTGCCCTTGGCCTTGCCCCCTTTGCCAATTAGGGCAAAGTCCTCCTCTTCCTCACTCTTTGCATGAGACCCAAATTTAGCCTGCTTCTAGATCTCCTCTTGCACACAATCACTCCACAACCTCTCCCATCCTAGTATGTTTTCTCTAACACTAATAGCTTCTGTAAAAATTTCCCATGACTTGGGAAAACCCAATAGTGCAAAACTGACAAGATCTTTCTACAACACTGTCTCCACAACCATTGCTAACTCGTGCTTCAATTGGGTGGAATTTGGTTAGGTAAGAGATAACAAACTCAAACTTAGCCATCTTGATATTTCTGAGTTCTATCTTTGAGCACTAGTTATCTAGCCCTTGGTATAGACCTAAGATGGTTATCCACATAGCCTAAGTTGCCTTCTTTTTGAAAAGGTGAGGTATGATGTGATCCTTGACTCCTTCAAGGTCACGTCCTTCTTGTTATGATAGGCCAGTTGTTGAGGATCTGGAGCAGCGAGTGGACTCTACACAAATTCCCAAACTCCTTGCTCTTCCAAAACTACACCAATTCTCTCCTTCCAAGAAATAAAATTAAAGGCCCCATCAAGTCGATCCTCAAATCTCAAGCCCAAATATGTCATGTTGCTAGTCTGAACTGCTCAAAAAACCCTTGTGCACACCCTATTAGGAGAAAACCCTAGCGCACTAATCTCTCAAGAAAGAATGTGCTCTCTTTACTATGTTTGTCACCTACTCCTTAGGAAAATTCTCTTGCTTTACGGACTTTAATCAGAACATGGCTATGATACCATGATCACTTTCTAATACTCAACTATTAATGTAACAAGTATTCTGAGATAAGAATTGAAAATTAAACTGCAAAATTCACTTAATAAATATGCCAAGTATTCTAACAAAATAATAGTAGCTAAAAACAAAATTACGAGGACACAAGCACACAATAACAATACACTAGAATTTACCCAAGAAACCTCAACTAGGGGAAACCTTGCCTACTTGTGTATTTTATTAATCTACTCAGCAAAATCTCAAGAATTGAATGCAAAAATATTCGGAGAAATTCCCTTCCAATTCTTTGTTCCTCAACGCAATAATCTATGCACCCTTGATCAACTAGGCCTCTCTCATGCGCAGTTGTACGAACTGTGCAGGCTAAGGCTGCCTCTTGCGCAAGCCAACTTGGCCCTAAAGTGAGGCGCTCTAGCTATAGAAAATCTCTTGAGGCTAGTTGGTAGCTCTCTCTACCCTCACACACTAGCTTGGAAACTCCTTGCTTAGCTCACGCACACAAATTTCTCTAGTGCATAATCACACGATTGATGAAGTTTGTGCCCTTCCTCTTTACAAAATCGAACTAGCTCTTCAACTTGAGCGAATTGGCTCCTTGAACTCAAGTCAAACTAACTGCTTGAACTCAAGTCAAACTGGCTCCTTAGTCTCAAGTCAAACTAGCTCCTTGAACTGAAGTTGAACCGCATTACTAAACTCAAGTCAAACTAAGAATAAATTTCCATGAATGGCTGAGTTCAATTTACAATTTTTTATTATTAGAAAATTAGAGAAATTTCCTAAGTCAAAAAGCTAAGAGAAAGCCTAACTGCGCCTTAAGCTTCACTTGTGGGTTCCTCTGCCAAATTTAATGCACTGTTAAATTTAGTAGGACCCTTCCATCACTAACTTCAATTAACAAAAATTATTAATAATATTACCCTCTCTTATTGCTAACCACCTCAAACTATGTTTAAGAGGTTACACACTTCTTAAAAATCTCAACAATCAGGAGGAAAAGGTAAATGATTCAATGCAAAACTTGCAAGAAAACTACAAAATACACACAAAAGAGAACTTTGATTGCTTGAACCTATACTTTGCCGAAATCCTACTAAAACCATCATGTAATATGGGAAAAAGCACTAATAATGAAGAAACCTTGGGATATTATCTTACTTAGAAGTTACATCATTGGGTGAAGAGGTGGAAAAACTCTTGAATAAAATTGCATGTATACAAGAATATCTAATATCAAGGTTAAAGCAAAATCCAATTAACCATGAGACTGGAGAATCCCCTAATGTAGATAGTAAATAAATAGCCCTAATGTCAATTGACAGTAAATTTCCAAGCCACCATTTCATGTAAGTTTGGAATAGTCACAACAATTCAATGAAAACAAGTCAAACTAAGCTTGGTATTAAAAAAGGATAACCTAGATTCTTTAGCAATTTGTACTCTTATCCAACATCAAATAGTAACAGCGATTGTAATCTAAATTGGTCAATTAAGGAATATGAAATATGCAAAAGATCAAGGCAGAACCCCAAAAATTCACCTAGAAAAAACTCTTATCCAACTTGCCAGAGGCATTCTAGTTTCAAAGAAAAATTGTGCAATTTTTTAGAAGCAAAGCAAAATATCTTGTGCCTTAGCAAACACAAATCAAGAAGACATTATTCAGAAAACTTATTTCCCCATGTTTGAGCATTAAGAAGCAATCCACTAAGAAAAGAAAACACCAAGAGAACAAGGGGGATGTGGGAAAAGTACAAAACAGTAACAACAAAAACAAAATCTTTGCATAAGAGGAACGTAATTTACAAAGAAAGTTTGCAAATAATAAAACCCACGCATAAAAAATAAAATATGCACATCTAACCCACAATGAGTAAATAACACACACCTATTGAACCCATTTTGAAACACCATACAACAATTATTATTGAAAAATCACATTGTAAAATGAATGTGCCCTAATGCATGAGAGACATGCAAAGGGTCTCTACACCTATGACCACAGTTGCTCATCCTTTGTTGAGACCTCACCCTCATCTTTTTTGTCAATAAGATAAGAAGACCAAATAAAAATTAACCAAAATGAGCAATATGCAAATTGATGGCAAAAACTTCAAGAGGTGTAAAACCTTGTCCCTCTTAAATCAAATTAATAAAAATCCCAACAAGTATAAGCTATGTGCAAGAAATGTTAGTGCAATGGATAAAAAATGATACCAAATGTAAATATTAAAAAACAAAGGAATTAAGGATCTCAAGGATCTCACCATCATTGCTCAAAACCCTTTTATAGTTCAAACCTTAACAAAGTTTTGGGAAAAGATGCTTAAGAAAACCACCTAATTAGATGAAAAGGAACAAGCCAATAATACCATCAAGTAAGATGATTAAGTCTTTGGGTATTCCTTTGGTATTTATTTATATTTATCCTCAAAGCAATGGAGATTACCAACAAATAAGTACAAAAGAATTGTTGTAAATAATTTTGTACACTCTGTTCTTGGATCTTAAGAAACTCTAGACATAATATGACTTATGCAAATATTAAATGTTTTATTAAAAATATGAATGGATGAGTTACACAATTCTGGCAGTGCTCCTTAAATAGGAGTTGACTAGCCATGAACCCCATAAGACACATCCCTTGGGACGTGTGTCCATTCATTACTAAGTATTCAATCCATTAATTAATTAAATTTATTTAATGATTGGTTATATATATATTATATATATATATATATATATATATATATATATATATATATATATATTAGTTATGTATTAGATTTTTAATTCATAACATTGCCTTCCCCTTAAAAATGATTTGTCCTCAAAGCATGGGTAATGTCAGGTGTTGCTAAAGAAAACGTTCTAATTCCCAAGATGAATCTTCCCCTGGTAGTTTCTTCCATTTGATGAGGTACTCCTTTACTGTCTTAGACAGTAGTACCTTCGCTCAAGTAGCAAGTATACCTTCTAGTTCTAGGACAATTCTTCCTTCTTCATCGGTCTTCGACATTTCTATTTGATCTACATGGTTTTGCCCTAATACTCTATTCAGATTTGATACATGAAAAGTGTTATGGATTCGACAATTGTCGAGTAACTTCAATCCATAAGCCACGCTACTTATTTTTTTTATTATTTGATATGGACCCAATCTAACAAAGACCCAATCTCCTTCTTCAAACTCCCTTTCAGTGCAATGTTTATTTGCCTATTGTTTCATTCTATTACGTGCCATTGTTAAATTCTCTTTTAATAAGTTAATGATCCTTTGGTTTTCTTCTAAGTGATTTTTGACTGCTAGAACCCTAGAATCGAGTCGTGCAAAATCCTTCCAATTGGGTGGTTCATAACCATAGAGAGCTTGTAGAGGTGTCATTTTAGCCGATGTATGTTAGGTGGTGTTATACCACCACTCCGCCAGGTGTAGCCACTGAAGTCCACTTATTTTGTTCATCAGCGATGGAGCAACGAAGATATGTTTCCAATCACTTATTCATGACCTCAGTTTGACCATCTGTCTCGGGATGACAAGCTGAACTCATGTTGAGGTATATCCCCGTCTGGTGGCAAAATTCCTTCCAAAAATTACCCTTGAACCTTGCGTCTCTATCATTTACAATGACTTTGGGAAACCCATGCAATTTGTAGATGTTTTTACAAAACATATCTGCAATTTGCTTAGTTGTGCCAATTTTTCTAATGCCCATAAAATGGGCATATCTAATGAGTTTGTCGACTACAACATATATCTTGTCCTTACTGTCAGGCAAAGGTAGTCCTTCTATGAAGTCCATCGAAATCTCTTCCCATTTCTGGTTAGGAATGTGTAGCGGGTGTAACAAACCCGAGGTTGGGATATTTTCACTCTTATTCCTTTGACAAATATCACACTCTACAACATATTTCTGAATTTCCTTGCTCATGCCCTTCCAATACAATGATTGTTAAATGTTGTAGTAAGTCTTGTAGAACCCGACATGTCCGACTGCTAGTGAATTGTGAGATTCTTTTAGAATTTTCAACTTAAATTTGGATGTTTGTGTTAGGTAAATTCTACCTTTGCACCACATTATGTCATTCTTCCACTCAAAATTGGTGTATTCACTGATACTCTTAATCATAGAATCACAATTTTCATCCTTGGCATACTCAACTCGTATTTCTTCCAACCATTCTGAAACAATTATCATGGCGACACAAGTTGTATTGTCGTCATCCTTATGTGAGAGTGCATCAGCTACAACATTCTCCTTTCCTTTCTTATGCAATATTTCTAAGTCGAAAGCTACTGGCTTCTCCATCCACTTTTGTTGTTCTGTTGATAGTGTCTTTTGTTGAAGTAAACACTGAAGACTGTTGTGATTGGTTCAAATTGAAAATTTACTTCCAAGCAAAGTATTGGCGCCACTTCGTTAAAGCATGTATGACGGTGAGCATCTCCTTTTGGTATGTTGATTTTAAGCCTTCTCGTTTATTAAGTTTCCTACTTTCAAATGCTATAGGGTGGTTGTTCTGCATTAATACAGCTCCAATTCCAAATCTTGAAGCATCACATTCAACTACAAACAGTTTAGAGAAGTCAGGAGTCGCTAACGCTAATGTGGTTGACATTACTTCCTTTAGATTCTCGAAACACTTGTATGCTTGGTCATTCGACTGAAAAGCATTTTTCTTTAACAAATTGGTCAGGGGCGCTGTCAACTGCGCATAGTTTTTTATAAATCTTCTATAATACCCGTTAGCCCTAGAAATCCTCTTAGCTTGGATATGTCCTTGGGTTTGGGCCATTCTTTGATTGCCTTGATTTTTGTTGGGGTCCACTTTGACTCCTTCCCCAGATATAGCATGTCCTAGGTATTCAACTTCCTTTTGCCCAAAGGTACACTTTGATAACTTGGCGTAGAACTGATTCTTCTCCAATACATGTAATACTTCTTCCAAATGCTTGAGATGTTCTTTCCATGTCTTACAATAAACAAGAATATCATTGAAGAAAACTAATACAAGCTTTAGCAAATATGGGTGAAAAAATTCATTCATGGTTGCTTGGAAGGTGCCTAGCGCATTTGTTAATCCAAATGGCATATAACTTTAAACTCATAACGCCCTTCGTGAGTTCTGAATGTTGTCTTTTCGACATCTTCTAGTCTTATCTGTATTTGGTAGTACCCTGATCTTAGATCTAACTTTGAGAAGTATTTTGCACTTTGTAGGTCATCTAGTATTTCATCAATGAATAGAATTGGAAACTTATGTTTGATAGTGATTTTGTTTAACCCTATGTTTTCTATACATAAACAAAAATACCCATCCTTTTTCTTGACCAATACTATAGGTGCAGTGTATGGACTTCTACTTTTCGTAATGATTCCATGCTTCAACAAGTCTTGTATTAATCGTTCTATTTTTGTCTTGTGGTGATGGGGATAACGATATGGTTTAACGTTTACTGGTGACGAGTCTAGTTTGATTTCGATAATGTGTTCAATTTGCCTTTCAAGGGGTAATTTCATTTGTATATCTTGAGAAACCTTCTCGTATTTTTGGATCAAGGATGAGATTTTTGAAGGCCAGTGAGTCCCTTCTACCGATAATAACTCCAATTGCTGAGATTGTGCGACAAATGTTGGGGCTCCCTTGTAAATAAGTTTTTTCATCTGTTGAGCAAAGACGACTTGACTGGGTGGAGCTTGGAACCCAAACAACTTGTACTTCCTTCCATCCCATTTAAATTTAATGAATTGCTTTTGGTGATTAGGTGAATACGTGCCTAGTGTTTGTAACCATTGTATCCCTAAGACAACATCTACTCCTCCTAGGGGGACTGTATAAAAACTGGACTCCATTTCATATTCGCTTAGTTGCAATTTAACTTTATGGGATTTGCCTACTCATCTGTTTGTTTCCCATTTGCTACCATAACTTTTAAATCTGTTGCAGGGTAGGCAAAAATGTTAAGTCTTTTTCGCAACATTGACATCTATGAAGTTGTGCCTACTCCCTGAGTCTATTAGAACGATAATGTTTTACTTCTTGACGTGACCTTTAAGCTTTAGTGTTTGCAGTAGAGCTATCCCTATGATGGCTACCAAAGAAATTCGTGGCATATCCTCTTCTTAGTCTAGATTAGGGTTTTCATTTTCTTCATTATTCTCCACGTCAGAGCGGTCTTCTGAAGATTCTTCTTCTTGTTTTGCTTCGCAGTTGTAAAGTTTTTGCGTTGTGCATTTGTGTCCTGCATAATACTTGTCTCCGCATTTCCAACGTTTGCCATCCTTTTTTCTTTCAACTAGATTGTTGTTTCCCCTCATTGCGCATTGGTGATAAAACATACTTGCTAGTGTCCTCCGACGACGTTTACCTGACTTCCCCTTGGAGTAGTCGCCTATTTTCTCGTTACTGGCATATGGTGCCTTGTGGACTTTATATTTATGTTCGATAATTATAGCTAAGTGTCTAGCATCCTCAATGATTTTGGGTTTATATAATTTTAATTCCTCTTGAATGTAATCTTTAACGCCACAACGATACATTTTTAATAGCTCTTCATCTGAAAATCCCCCTTGCCTTACTACCAACACTTCCCATTCGTGAGTGTCTTCCCTGACTAATCCTTTTTGTTTCAAATGAACTAATCTCTCGTAGACATCATCCTCCTCCTCATCATGAAACCTTTTTAGCAGGGCATTTTTAAAGTTTTACCAATTGAACTAGCAACATGTACATTTAGATGACCACCACAGAAACTAATTGTACGCTTATGCTTCTAGCTAGTTGGATGCAGTCATGACCCTTTCTTGCTCGCCAAGTGGTGGTTCGCCAAAAAAATGGTGTCCATCTTATTTAACTATATGACGGCACCTTTATAGTTCTTACCATCATACTTAGGTAATTCATTTTTTATTTTAAGATGGTTCATTTCGGAAGATGTGGTATAGTATTGGCTTCCTTCAAAGTGTATTTGTGGAATTCGCAGAATTTTCTCCTTCCGGGGTTCAAGGACTTTGCGTAGCCGAGGGTGGATTCGCTTCTTTATTACACTAGCTCACCATGTCTTTTATGGCTTGGATATTCTGTGTCATGTCGTTTTGAGTCTTCCCAAAATCATCTTGCTTCCTTTCGACATCGTCAAGGCGTTTTCGTTGCCTGTCGAGTTCTTGAATTTTTTTGAATTATCATCATGACCCATTTTGTTCTTTTTCTTCCTAGTGGACCCAATTTTTAATACTAATAATAATAATAAATTAAATACTTCTTTTAATTATATAAAATATATATTTAATTTAAATGTTCAACATATATCCCAGTATAGTCGTCTGTTGTTTTACTCAACCCATCCGAGTTGATCCAAACAGCTGTTCACGAATACCTCATGTCGTATCACATCTTGTGGTCACATCTATTGACTGTTATGGTGTTATGCGTAAGTTTGAGCGGGGTTCTCCAACAGCGACATGACAAAAAGACGGGCGAGGGATGGACGCAAACGGAAGATGGAGGTTGGTCGAGCGACGGACAAAGGACACAAAAAGGGACGAGTATAAGGGTGCACGAGAGCGGGACTGTGATGCGTTGAATGTGTGCAAGCGAGACACAGCGGGGGCAACGCGAATAAATGACGGGGTTTGCAGCGAACGGCGATGGCTCGATGAATGTGGAGGGCCCATAAGGCCAACGACCCACAGGGGGTGTGGTGCTAGCCAAAAATGGATGGCTCTAATACCACTGCTGTAAATAATTTTGTACGCTTTGATCTTAAGAAA
>APFE030063127.1:1404-22006 GCA_000404065.3 Pinus taeda
GGGGCATGTTGGGTCCCTATAATACTAGTGATTACCCCATACTATTGTAGTTGTACCCCTTATTAATATTGTTGTACCCCTATTGTCCCCATATTGTTATTACTGTGCCCCATAGAATCCCTCTATTGTTATTTTTGTGGCTTTATATTATTATTGTTAGGTCGGCTGGGTTATATTGTGACTCCTTAGACTCCTATATTAGAAAGGAGGTTTTGTCATTTGAATCATCCAAGAATTGTTCATTTATGTAATGTAAAGGAGGTTGCCCCCTCGAAGAGGCTGAATTCTAAGGCGTTGATCTATCTTTTCTATCTTTTTCTTGAGCTGGTTACATAACATACTAGGTTACAGTGACAGACAGTGTGATGGGGCAGGGAGCACAACTGAAGTGGGTTTTGGCTCAGTGTGCAACTATTTTCAGTGAATTAAGCTAAGCTTTGATGGATAGTAAAGAGCACAGTATTAAGGAATGTCTTGAGAGGTTACTGAGCTACCAAAAGGGAATTTAGAATGCTTGTAAGTCAAATGTTTAATTCATAAACTAAACCAGAGATTGACTAAAGAAACATTCATCTACTATGCAATTGCAGAGCAAGAGCAGTTCGAAGGCTACCTGGCTGACTTCAGGCTCTGTCTATAGTTTATAAAACAAACATCTATACGTTCCCCAATGGAGTCGCCAATTTGTTTCTAGGAAAACTAATGTCTTGTTAAATGAATAGCCCTCTAGGTTTGGTAGCTACCCTAGAAACAACAGTTTAAAGAAATTCAACGATTTCTTCTATGTGTAACAGATAAGAGAAAGATAATGGAACCAACCTGGAACTTCCGCTTAATCCCTTTCTTGATCTCTCCCCCTTGACAGAGCTTGCAACTCCTCCACATACTTAACATGCTTGAAGAGTACCTATAGAAACACAGTAACAAAGAACTGTCAAAGCATCGTGATCTATTACATCATAAACATTACAGAATCAGATATATAATGAACATATAATAGCATTCACAAATGATAACATTCACAATTGCACAATCATATGGAAGAAAACTTGAAGAACTTTATTAAATAGAAGGGATAATTACAACCCAGTTGTCTGATCCAGCATCATCCTCCCAATATCAATCCCTCTTCACCTCATGAAATAGAAAGATCACACCAACAATACAATGCTCTTTCCTCGATTACAAACTATCAGCACTTCCTTGTAATTCACAATATTCCAGCCTCTAGATCTCTCAGATGAGGGATCCATTTATAGATGTGTGCAAGGGCGTGAGTCATCTTTGGGGTTTTGATTAGTGTCATTCCACTTGTTACAATTGGTTCCACTTGGAGATTTGTTGGATCTGTTACTCATTCCTGGGCGAATTCAGAGAAGCAAGTGGCATAAGAGAAATTTCTAGAAGATTCCATGAGCAACCACCTAGCAAACTATCTCGGACATTTTTCCATCCTCACCCATCACACCCTATAGGAGGCCCAAACAATATGCATCGCACCCTATCAATGTGACACTCGGTATGAATCACACTTTGTCAGTGGAGTAGTCAGTATAATTTAGTTTAGGCCATTTATGGATGGTTTCTCAGGTGGAACTTTTGGGGAATGATGTAATCGGATGACCATGTTCTCTTGGGGTATGAAACCACTCTTTTAGGGGTTGAAGAGCTCTAGTTTATCGACATATAAGTTTGGGGTTGATGTGCCCAAATATTTCTATAACATAGCCTTAGTAGGTTAGCCAGTTATTAGTATATTTTCACACTTTTGTGCAGCATTGTGTTCAGCTCATTTTCGAGTCCATTTTTTAGAACAGTTTATGTAATGTAACTGCTATTTTTGATAATGAATATGAAACAATTTTTGAGCCAGCATTGATCTCTTTCAAAGGGCTGAAGCTTTTGGGTTAGGGCCCAGCCTAAGCTGCCCAGCACCTCCTACTGTGTACTTATATGTTTTTGCTTCAATTCATGAGTTAATTTATGTTGCATAGATTCATTTTACTTTGTTAGATTAGGTTGCTTTTGATGGTAGTATAGTTTTTTTGGTTTCAGTTGCTTAAGTAGATTAGTGCAGTGACAGAATAAGATTCAAAAAGGCCAACAATAGGCCCTAATCTTCTTTCTCCCTTCCTGGGACTATGATCTGAGGTGAAGGCACTATTGCTGCCACCAAAAACACAGTTTTTGCTCTTCCATGCAACTGTTAGTGTGATAACTTGATTTGGAAAGATTGATATTGGTTCAGATTTAGTTGCTTAGATCACTTCCTATTCTTTTACCATAGGTCTCTCTGCATGCTTTTCTATTCACAGGTTACTGTTCAACATTTTTTGTTTTCAGGTCAGAAATTAGGTCAAGCTAGAGAAATTTCAGTTTTCAGTCCTTTCTTTGAACAGTTTTTGTAAGTAGTTGTGTATATCTCTTGCAAGACACCTCAGCTCACCATACATCCATAAATCAACTAGCACCAGCTCACTTCTCATAGATTTCCAAGTCATTTGCAACATTTCGCCAAACTGCCCTAATTTCTGTGTTTTTCTCCATAAAGTTTCTTTCTTGCCATTTAAACAAATCCAACCCTCACGTTCATCCCTGATCTTCCTTGACAAGTTCTAGGGACCTCAACACCTTCACCTAGCTTTCAGTTCCCCTTTCCCATCATTTTTCCTCCTTCAAAACTCCAAAAATAGCTCTCGGCCTCCTCCTGTAGATCCTCCTGTAGATCCCCTGCAGCCTCCTATAGAACTTCCTGTCAGTAGTTTTTCGAAGTCTGGTCACTATGGAAGTCTTCATAAGGGTACTAGGGTCTTCTTAGGACCTCTCTACACCTTTCTCACCCTCTGCAAAATCCAACTCCATCTTCCTTTCCCACCAAACCTCTGCAAAATCGCAACTAGATAAATCACAAGCATAATAATTCCACATAAAAACACTCAAAAGCACAAAAAGATGTTTTCTTCTCATTTCTTTTCAGAATTAGCTTGAATAAATGCAATTTATCTTTTCAGTAGTCAGTGGCACTCATTTAATCATTTTTCATCTCTTTTCCTGCAAAAGTAGGGTTAGTGGTTAAATTAAGGTTTTCTAGGGTTTGTGTTACATTTCAGTTTTCCTTCTCTTTCTGCAAATAGAATAGCCTCTCTCAATTTAGCTTTCTTTCATCGCAATTAAAAGATTCTTATGAGAATTCATAGAAGTTGGCTTAAGCTCCTAGCAAACTGGCACCAGCTGACCAAGTGACAACCTGCAGTAAGAGTTAGTATTTCTGCATATAGCACCATCGCTTCCAAGTTTGTTACGAACTATCAGGTTGATAAAAGTAAAGAAGGAAGCCCCAGGAGTTGCAGCATTATTTCTGCAATACTAGATTTCACCATTCTTTTTGGCGTCGCTGCCGGGAAAGCGTCTAAGTATTTTGTGATTACTTTTTTTTTCTATTTTCTATTGCAACATTACGCTAAGTAGTTTATTTCAGCAAAAGTAGAGTAGTTGTTTCAATGCAATTCTACAATTTCAATTCTCAATTTCAATTCTGCAATTCCATTTCAACAAAAGTAGATTAGTTATATCCTGCTTTCATTTCAATTCTGCAATTTCTTTTCAGCAAGCGTAGATTAGGCATTTCCTAGTTTCATTTCAATTCTGCAATTTCCATTTCAGCAAGAGTAAAATAGGAATTTCCTACTTTCATTTCAATTCTACTATTTCCATTTCAGCAAGAGTATATTAGTCATTTCCTGCTTTCATTTCAATTATGCAATTTCATTTCAACAAGCGTAGATTAGGCATTTCCTTGCTTTCATTTCAATTCTGCAATTTCATTTCAGTAAGTTTATTTCAATAGTTGCAATTTGTTGTTCAATCCATTTCAGTTTTGTAGGTGCAAGCAGAAAAAAAGAAAAAAAAAAACAAAAACAAAAATCAGCGAAAAATATATTTCCTTTCATGCCTCGTAGGAACAGAGACAATTCAGGAAAATTCCTACCCAACACCCCCACCACATCACTAAGTCACCGTTCTCTCTTCTCTGGTGGCAGTGATCTAGAAAAACCTATAGGTGAACCACCTGAGATATATGAAGATCCTATAGCAGAATAAGTGCAAGAAACCATTCCACCTGGAACCATGCCTGAAAACAGAAACGTTAGAGGAAATGGGGAAAAATAGAGGGTACCTTTCTTATCCAAGAGACAAATTGGGACACTAAAATGAAAAACATAAGTCCTTCAGCCTTACCTCACTTCCATGGATTGACTACCAAAGATCCTAATACCTTCTTGTTTGAATTTGTTGTTCTCTGTCGAACCTATGACTATATAGAAGATGAGAAGAAATTGAAACTATTTCCTTCTACCCTTAAGGATGCAGCATTGCGTTGGTTCATGGGGTTACCTAGAAATAGCATCACAACTTAGGCTCAAATGCAGCAAGCCTTTAACAACAAATACAGGGATTACTGTAGACCAAAGGATACCAAGGAAGCAATCTTCTGAATGACCATGGGAAGCGATGAATCCTTAGAAGACTATGAAGAGAGGTTTTAGCTCAGTTATAAAAGGGCCAGGTGCACACTTGACCATGAATCTCTGAAGTTGGTCCTGCTCAGAGGAGTCCCTGAATATCTTCTAGATACCCTCCATTTGCTGGCTGGGGGAGAAATCTACCAACTACCTTATGATGACATAAAGACTGTGTTTAGAAACCATTATAGGGCAACCAGAAAGAGAGGTAGGGAAATTCAACCTTTAGCTAGTACATCCTCATCCAGTTCATCTCTTAGAAGTGAATTTGAGAATCGGCTGGAAGATTTCAAGAGCGAGATGAGGCAAACTCTTGCCATGCAAATGGATACCTTGCATATCAAAAGAAAATAAGAGGAAGTCAAGAGGGCTTTGGCCATGTTTTGTCCTAGGTGTACCAGAAGGCATCCTAGGAATGAATGTCCATTGAACTCTATAGAAGTGTGTTTAGTCTGTGAAGAAGACCATTCTATGAATCAGTGCCCTTCTTTGCCCGGACATAAAGCTGCATATCAGGGAGCCGAAGGAGCCACTAAACCACTCTATTTCATGAACCAAAGGAGGCCACATGGGCCCAGACCTTACCAATAGGGAATGCAAGGAACATTCCAAACCTATTACAACCCCAACCAAGCCATTTCCATGCCTTCTTGGGGTCCCCCTACTCATCCTTCCTGGTCCACACCCCCTCCTTGGTCATATCCATCTCAATACCATGCTTAACCAAATGCTCATTCATTTCACTCTTATGCTCAGCCACAGCCTCAGTGAAATGCACCTCATCAGGGGTGGAGGCCCCAATACAACTCTCCTCTCACTCTTTTTCCTCCACCACCTGCTCAACCACAACCATTTCCCCCTACTCCACCAAGGAAAACTCAAATACCTACTCAACCGAACCCGAACCCCAACAACAAACAGACCTAGCAGGTATATAGTGGAGAAACATCATGCCCGACCTATGCTGTGGAGATTCAGGAGATTAACCTATGATCTGGGAAGGTTCTCCCAGATAACCAAACTCCCTCTAAGGAGGATGAGGAAGAAAAACAGGAAGTGAACCAAAAGCCATTCCACCCTTTCCTGAGAGATTAACTGGAACCACACAACCGACCCCAAAAGAAACTGAACTTCTGGGAGAATTGAAACATTTATGTGTAAAGATACCACTTCTCCAAGCCATAAAGGATGTGCCTATATACAAAAATATGATCAAGGAGAAGTTCTTCAGGCACCCAGGCAGGTGCAAGAGAGATGCTCCAACTATCAATGTCATAGGACAACTGTTCGACCTGATGTTGGGGCAGGTGATCTATCTGAAATATCTAGACCCTGGAAGTCCTATAGTTGATGTCCACATCAATGGCACCATAATCCCCCATACCCTAATTGATCTAAGGGCTGCCATTAATGTGGTGACCAAGGACACTATGCTCAAGCTCAACCTTCAGGGCTCCCTGAGAAAGACCACAAGAGTACTACAGTTAGCAGACCACTCCACCACGACCCCTGAGGGGATTTTGGAAGATGTAATGGCCTTCAACAATTCTTGGGAGTACCCTGCTGATTTCCTAGTTCTCCAACCAAAGGAAAATCTCACTGGGTATTCTCTCATCCTGGGAAGACCTTGGTTGGCTACTGCAGATGCCTACATTAATTGTTGAGCTAGGAACATGACAATCAAGAATGGGCATATGTCCAAGCAGCTAGTCCTATATCCTCCTGCCCAACCTTTGTTAGAACATGATTTGCCTCTCTGGTTAGAGGAGAAAGATGAGGATGAAGTCTATTCCGCACCATTGTGTATAGTAGAAGCTACCATGGGGGGCCCACAAACCAAGGATGATCTTATTAAAAACTTGATTCAGAATCCACCCCCCAGTGTGTTGCCATTAGAAGAGCTGGTGGAAGAAACCCAAGCCAAACCTTTATTTGATCTCTGTGTGGCCGATCCGACCTCCCTCCGAGTTAAGAATGTGGAATTCGGCCCAGAAAGAACATTTAAGATCAACTCATCCCTATCCATCTCTCGGGAGAAAGAACTGTGTAGCTTATTGAAAAGCCACTTGGATGCTTTTGCTTGGAGCTATAAGGAGATGAAGGGATTGCACCATTCAGTCTGCACTCATCACATTTACATTAAGGAAGATTGTAAATCAGTCAGACAGCCTCAAAGGAGGATGAATCTAGCCCTTAAGGACATTATCAAAGAAGAACTACAAAAGCTACTGGATGCAGGATTCATCTACCCTATCTCTGACAGCGAATGGGTCTCTCCTTTGGTGCTAGTGCCAAAGAAAAATGGGAAGTGGAGAATCTATGTCAATTATCGGGAACTAAACAAGGCCACCAAGACGGACCATTTCACTTTGCCTTTCATAGATCAAGTGTTAGATGGCCTAGCAAGGAAGAATTTCTTCTCCTTCCTAGATGGGTTTAGCAAGTACAACCAGATCCAAGTCAGCCTAGAAGACCAAGATAAAACCACTTTCACTTGTCCTTGGGGTACCTTTGCATACCGGGTCCTTCCTTTTGGGTTGTGCAATACTCCCACCACTTTCCAGAGAGCAATACTGAGTGTATTTGCTAAACTGGTTCATGATTCAGTGGAAATATATATGGATGACTTTACCCCTTATGGTTCTAACTTCCAGGAAGCTTTGACTAACCTAGGAAAAGTTTTAGACAAGTGCATTGAAATGAACCTATCCCTTAGTCCTGAAAAATGTGAATTCCTTATGACTGAAGGGACCGTGTTAGGTCATAGAATTTCTCAACAAGGATTATAGGCAGATCCCAACAAAATTGCCATCATCCAAAGGGTCCCACCTCCTCAAAAGGTAAGAGATGTTCGGAGTTTCCTAGGCTTAGCAGGTATTATATAAGATTCATTAAGGTTTTTAGTAAGCTAGCCTCTCCATTATTTGGTATTTTAGGGAAAGATGCTGAGTTCATATGGACTGACAATTGTCAAGAGGCTCTGGATACCTTGAAAAGTAAACTAGTGATTGCCCCAATTTTGAGAGGTCCAAACTGGCCCTACCTTTCCACATTCATACAGATGCCTTGAACAAAGCGATAAGAGCAGCCTTAGGGAAAATTGATGAGAAGCTGCCTTATGCCATATATTTTGTAAGTAAAAACTTGTCGAAGGCAGAATTAAACTACACTGTAACCAAAAAGGAGCTCCTAGCTGTAGTCCATTCCCTAAATAAGTTCAGACAGTACATCACTGGCTATCATGCTGCAATTAGGTATTAATAAAAAAACTAGATGTAAATGCTCATATTATTGGATGGTTACTTTTATTGCAGCAATTTGATTTAACCATTGTTGATAAGCTATGTAAGGAAAATGTTGTTGTTGATTTTCTGTCTAGGCTAGGTTTGCCTGCAGGTGAAGAAGGAACGGTGGATGATTGAATGCCAGATGAACACCTATTTTCTATCTTAGTACTCTCTCCATGGTTTTCTTATATAACAAATTACTTGGTTTCAGCACAGTTTTTGCCACACCTGTCCTCAAAAGAGAAGAGCAAGATCGTGAGGAAAAGTGCCCCATTCACCTGGATTAGGAGCAATCTCTTCAAACTTGACCCAGATCAGATTTTGAGGCGATGTGTCAGGGAGGAGGAAGTTTTTGACATTCTCCTAACTTGTCATGATAGGCCCTATGGGGACCATTTTGCAGCAAAGAGGACTGCCTTCAAATTCTACAAGAAGGTTACTATTGGCCCACTCTTCATCAAGATGTCAGGAGATATATCAGCCAATGTGACCAATGTCAAAGGATGGGGAAACCTACTCCAAGGGATGAGATGACCCTACAACCTCAAGTGACGTTTGAGCCATTTGAGAAGTGGGGCATGGACTTTGTGGGTCCTATCAACCAACCTTCAAAACAAAAATCTTACATCATTGTGTGCACTGATTATCTGAAAAAATGGGCAGAAATAAAGGCAATCAAGGTAGCAACAGAAGAAAAAGTAGTTGAGTTTTTGAGAGAGAATATCTTCTACAAGTTTGGCTATCCAAGAGAATTAGTCACAGATCAAGGGAGTCAGTTTACCTCTAATCTGATAGAAGACCTGCTCGCACATCACAAAATTAAACATAGAACTTCCACCCCTTATCATCCGCAAGAAAATGGACAGGTGGAAATCACTAATAGAGCTTTGGAAGGAATTTTGACCAAGGTAGTGAGCAGCAGTAGAAAATATTGGGCAGATCGATTGGTCGAGACCACATGGGCCTATAGCACCACCTGGAAAACCACCACAAGGTTCACACCCTATGAGCTAGTCTATGGGAAGAAGGTTTTGTTGTCAATAGAATTTGAATATAATACACTAAGGATGATAATACACTAAGGATGGCAGCTCAGCTAAAACTAGATCTCAACCATGCACAAAAGGAAAGGTTACTTCAGCTAAATGGATTGGATGAATAAAGATTTTAGGCCCTTATCCACTCAGAGGTAGTCCAGCTTCAAAGGAAAATATGGCATGATAGACACCTCAAAGAGAAACAATTCCAGCAAGGAGATTGGGCACTGTTGTATGATTCAAGATATAAAGATTTCAAGGACAAACTAACGACAAGATGGTTGGGACCATACACAGTAGAAAAGTGAAATGACAATGGTTCAGTTGTGATTTGGACCACCGATGAAGAAGCCATCCCCATGCTTGTCAATGGACATAGGTTGAAGATATACAGGAAGCCCCTCTCCAAACAAACATTCATTGAGAATCTGAGTAAAACAATGATGGTAGTGGAGCAGGTCTCTGCCTCCACTCCACCCACACCCTAAACAAAACAAAACAAAAAAAAAAACAAAAAAAGAGAATAAAAGATCCCTGGGCGAAAACCTCCTGGGGGCACCCAGGGAAGGTAGTGAGGGTAAAAACCTCCTGTAGGTGCCCCAACTGTCTCATTAAAAAAAAAAAAAGAGAGAAAAAAATAGAAAAATTAACTTCTTTTCAATGCATTGCGGATTTCAGGAGGGTCACAGAAGAAAAAAGGACATGGCCAGGCTAAATACACCCTTGATAGCTCATCTCTCCATCGCCATTGTTTTTTCCCAGGCCCTGGTCTCACTTGTTTTGGAAATTCTGCATCCTACAGGAAGCTCTGTGCATTCTACAGGAGGCTCCTGTAGAAACCTCAGAGAGCTCAAAATCAAGTCCAGAAAAGAATCAAAGGGCTAGAAATTTGTCCAGAAGACTTGTGGACCTCCCTGCCACCATTCATCCCCCCAACTCTCCATTCCATACCTGCACCACTGCATTTCCACTCGCTTCTTTCTTCCCTGCACAGAAAACACAGAAATTTTGTTTCTTTTGGTTTTTTTTTAATAATGATGAAGAATAAAATAGCAGCATCCTTAACTTGTTTCTTACCTAGTGTATACCAGTTGTTTTTCCTTTTCATTTAGAATCTTCTTCAGCTATCTCTTCAGTCCCTGCTCAAATCTCAGCCAGAAATTTTAGAGGGAGAAGCAGTTACAGGAAATCCTGCAGGATTCCTGTAACATCTGATCCCCTTAAAAAAACGAGCTCCAGAGGCAGGGTCAGTGCAGCCACAGGTATATACAATGCACAAGGAGCCATTCCTAATTAGAAGATCACCAGCATGAGGTAGCCAAGTCACGAGTTCAAAAGCCACGAGAGCCAACAGCGGCAGCAATCCATGAACAGAATGCCAAAGTCTGAGAATGCAAAGCACGGTAGCGACTAACAGCTAAGTGACTAAACTCGTTCCTCTGTTGCATGAATATGATTTAGAAACTACATGAACCATTGAGATGGTCACAATTAAAAGAAATCGGTGGCCAGCTAACTGGCCACCCTCGTCTAGTTCAAACAAGCCTTGTCCAATTCAAACAGTGTTCAGTGGGTGCAATCGACACGTGTGTTCAGTCAACTCAGGAAGAAAAACTCAAAACAGACAGTGGTGGCGATGTATAACGAGAATGATGGAAGTGATTGTGGGTAGGTAGCATGAAGTATCATAATGGCACTAGAGTAGGGACCAATGGTCCGAATGAAGATAATGTACCCTTCCTGCCACCTCACCTCATCACCGCAGAACATGCCATCAGGTTAAGTATGCTACAGTCGACGCCTTCATCAACTTTGTTTCATTTGCATCATCATGCTCTTGACTACAAAAACTTACCTACCACCTTCAGAACCTTGAAACAGTCGCTCTCTGTCAGTTTCAAAACCTTTCCGCTTATCAGGCTCTACAGGAGCATGATCACACTCTACAGGAGTGGAAACACAGTCTATAGGAGCCTTTCTACAGGAAGGCCAGTGAGCAGCTCTACAGAGGGAAAATTCATGATTTTATGCCAAATTCAAGCTCTAAAAATGTAGGCTCAGAAAACCCACTCTGCATTTTATATATCTACAAAAGGTGGTGGGATTTGAAGCAAGGTATTGTGTTGAAAAGAAGAAAGTGAGAACAGAAGTTTGCCTATGTTTTTTTTGAAATATATATAGTCTCTCCATTTTATTCTCTGCACTGAAATCCTGTCTCTTTCTCCTCCGTGGTATTCTCCTGTATGAAGAAGTGATCCAACCATGGGAAATTAAGCCTGTAAAACAATGAATTTGCATTAGGTGGTCTGCTTACTTTGTAAAAAGGAAAAAAACACTGTCTGGTATACTCTCTTTTTTTTTTAAAGATATTGCTTCCCTCAAACAGACCTAGAAGTAAATTAAGTTTGAGACAAGGGAAGGATACTTGCAAATTTCTTTTGTTAAAAAAGAAAAACACGAAAAATTCCCTCTCTGGTTCCAGAAAGAAAAAAACTCAGTTGTTCCTCTGTTTTCGAGTTTGAAAATTTGTTGCCTTCCTCCTCACCTGAGAATTTCCAGCAGACACTGAACATCATGACAGGGGGTTTTATGAGAAAGGAGCCTTTGAATTCCACCAAATTGCATGAACACCCAGAAGTGGTAGCCCTCTTTACCAGGGCAAATTAGATGTCTCTCTTTGAGAAATTTCATGGGTATGATGAGGAAGTTACAGAGGAATTTTTATTGTCTTTAAAACCCCACTCAAAAACCCATGTTATAGTCAGTTTCAGGGGTCTAACCATAGAACTTACACCAGAGTTCATCAGCAGAATTACAAGTCTTCCACTTCGGCTCCCCTGGAGAAAAGAAGAGAAACCACTAGGACAGATTGCTAAAAAGACCTTTTTCCAGCCTGATGAACATCCTGTGGAGGATAAGAATGGGATCAGAAGGACAAATATACCTTATCCATAGGGTGAGGTCAGCTATCAGATCATGAAGTGTATCTCCTGTGAAGGAAGATACAACATCGTTTATGGTTATCATTTTAGACTGTTACATGAACTAAGATATGGCATTAGACCTGCCTGAATCTAGAAAGCTCAGTCTTTGATATTTTCTCCTCCAATCCTTGATAGAGTGTAGCACCAAATTGAATGCAGGGGTTCCAGACCACCTAGCTCACCCTGGGCTCATTAAATTGTTGGTGGAGGATGCCCTCCACACATACACAATCCCTATAGCCTGGGAGATTTTCAGGAACATTACTAAAGAAGATGACATAAAAACTCTCACTAATGACCTTAGTCCATCTGGCAGTGAAGAGAAGGAACATAAAGAGAAACCTGAGAAGGAAATCCATGAAGAAGCACAGAATATTCAATTCGAAGAAGAAAAAGAAGAAGAACAGAGAGGAGAGGAGAAACATGACACCACCACAGTTGAACCTAAAGCAGAGAAGAAAACAGCATCAAAAGCAAAAAAAGGGAAAACCACAGTAGAGAAAAGGAAGAGGACAAGAAATGAAAAGAAGAAGCCCAAGACAGCTCAAAAAAGGGTTGCCACGAGAAAGGAAGAAACTCAGCAAGTAGAGGAGAAAACGACACCAGAGACAGTAGAAACAAAATCAGAGACAACAGACATAGGCAAAACAACAGATGAAGAAGAAGAAAAACAGCAAGAAGAAGTGTCTCCTGAGACACTAGCAAGAGAAGTAGTAGCTATTGTTGTTGCACTTAGTACTCCAACCAAGCAAAAAGGGAAAAGAAAAAGACAACCATCTATGTACTTCAAAGCTCAAAAAAGCACCAGAATCAAGATGGGGAAGCCTCAGCCACCTTCAACGGAACCCATCATCATTGAGGATGTACCTACTATAACAAAGGAGGAATCTCCCTCCAAAATATCCATCACTTACGGCAGAGGAAGTCTTGAGACCTCTACCTAGACAGAAAGAATCAAATTAATGGACTCTAATGCAGTCCTACAGGAGGCGCAGAGCTCTCTACAGGAGACATTGGCAAAGCTCAAAGAAACTGAAAAACTTGAAAAGAAGGCTGAAGAACAGACCCAGGAGGAAGATAAGGCAAAAGAGATACCAGATCATGGACCTCAGCCTAACTTAGGCTCCTACTACAACCTTTTGGAAGGTGGGAAGATCATCCCACAAAAGTTTGCAGTGCCTCATTTCTTCGAGCTAGAGAAGGAGAGAGTCAAGACCCATACATGGATGCAGATTGCAAAATCAAAAGGGGTAGAAGACATTGGGCACATGGAAAACAAGTTGAGCGAGATGAGAAAATAATTGAGCATGGTCAAGCATATAGAAAGCATCAGAAGAGCTTAATTGCAGGAAGAAAATGAAATGTTGAAAAAACAGCTACAAGAAAGGGAACCTCAAGGACGAAATGATCTATCAATATTAAAAGGACAACAACAGAAAGAGGAACCCTAGGCAGACAGTGAGGCAGCAAATAGACAACAACAAGAAGAGGAACCCAAAACAGACAGTGAGACATTGATGAACAGTAACGGGAAAAAGAATCCTAGGCAAAAAATGAAGTATTGATTTTGAAAAGGCAACAACAGGAAAAGGAAGCCTAGTTAGCCTGCATGGCTAGCTGGGAAATTGAGGCATTGCAGTGCAGGCAGCCACCCAAATCATATGCACTGTACCTCAAAGATCAGTGGCTTGAATTTCAAATTAAGACACTTGCCCAGAGGGGCACAATACCTTTTCAGGATTATGGCCAATTTATGCATTTATGTGATCACAATTCAGCTGAGAATAAAGTTAAACTAGCATAATTTTACCTGCACAACATGGCACTTACTGACATGAACTTATGGGATTCAAATGCTGCATTGGGAGACTTGCAACTGATGGCTATGGCATCTTGGATGAGCCATGAAGAGAAAAGGGAATTAGAAATCCAGAAAATGATGCAAAAGAGCTAAGTGAACCTCTAATGATTAGAGCAGAACCAGCAAAACCCTTGGCTCTCATCTATGCCCACCAACAACTTGCAGCTAATCCTCAAGTTGTCCCTGACTATGTTGACGAGCAAGCCCAGGCTATTGCTCATTCCTAGGATATGGAGAGATTGTTTGGAGATGAATGCATCCATGCCTGCATGAGAAGGTGGAATACATTGCCACACGTCCTAAGGATCAAGGAATATCACTCCCCAATAGGATGAGGGAAGCCATGAGGAGAGTGCCCCTGTATAAGCACTCAATGCAAAGCTTAAAGGCAAATTGGATTGGCCTTGAATTCAGTCCTCCACCGTTGCTAAGACTGCTGGAAGGAGTAAAGGAAGAGGAAGAACAGAAACAATGGGAAGAAGTGGATAGGAAATTAGGTTTCCATGATAAAGAGGAAGACATCACATCAGAGGCTTGGGATGTCAGGGAATCTATCAGAGCCATTAAGGATGAAGAGTTAGATTAGTTGCTCAGAGAATGAGCAACCCATTTAGCAAGGGGGTGATGATGAGCCCTAGAAATGGGTAATTATATGGGCTCATTCTGCCTCTTATTTCGACTTAATCCACCATTCTCATTAGTTTATTGCATGTTTTTGAATATATTTATGCTAATAGAGTGAATTGAGTTAGTCATTTTACCATGTAGTCTAATATGTGCCTTATGCAGATTTTTTGGTCAATTTTGAACAAATTCAAGGGATTTATGAGCAAATGGCAGCCAAAACTTGAGGAAAACATGGAAGAGGACTTGTAGGGGGGTGTCTCGTTCATTTATTACCCTTTTCCTTGAATCCTCCATCAGCAACTTGGAGCACAAAGGTCCACATTAATGATTCCAAGGGGCAGTCGAGCAAGTAAAGTAGGATTGTTGTTTATCTCCATTTCTAGGAAGCCGAGTTCCTTGATTTTAGGAGGACTGTTGGAGGACTCCATTTGTATAAATAAGGAGGCTTAGATCCTCAATAGGTTAGCTATTTATTAGTAGATTTTTTCACTTTTTTGCAGCATTGTGTTCAACTCATTTTCGAGTTCCTTTTTTAGAACAGTTTATGTAATGTAATTGCTATTTTTGATAATGAAGATGAAAAAAATTTTGAGCCAGAACTGATCTCTTTTAGAGGGCTAAAGTTCTTGGGTTAGGGCCCAACCCAAGCTTCCCAGCACCTCCTACTATGTACTTATATGTTTTTGCTTCAATTCATGAGTTAATTTCTGTTGCATAGATTCATTTTACTTTGTTAGATTAGGTTTCTTTTGATGGTTAATATAGTTGATTTTGTTTCAGTTTCTCAAGTAGGTTACTGCAGTGACAGAATAAGATTCAAAAAGGCCAAACCACAGGCCCTGATCTCCTTTCTCCCTTCCTGGGACTATGATCTGAGGTCAAGGCACTATTGTTGCCACCAAAAACACAATTTTTGCTCTTCCATGCAACTGCTAGTGTGATAACTTGATTTCGAAAGATTGAGATTGGTTCAGATTCAGTTGCTTAGATCATTATTGATATTGGTTCAGATTTAGTTGCTTAGATCGTTTCCTGTTCTTTTACCATAGGTCTCTCTACATGCTTTTCTATTCACGGGTTACTATTCAGCATTTTTTGTCTTTAGGTCAGAAATTAGGTCAAGCTAGAGAAATTTCAATTTTCAGTCCTTTCTTTCAACATTTTTTGTAAGTAGATGTGCAAATCTCCTATAGGACACCTCAACTCACCATACATCCATAAATTAGCCAGCACCAGCTCACTTCTCATAGATTTCCCAAGTCATTTGCAACATTTCACCAAACTGCCCTCATTTCTATGTTTCTCCATAAAGTTGCTTTCTTGGCATTTGAATAAATCCAACCCTCACGTTCGTCCCTGATCTTCCTTGACAAGTTCTAGACATCTCAACACCTTCATCTAGCCTTCGGTTTCCCTTTCCCATCATTTTTCCACCTTCAAAACTCCAAAAATAGCTCTCGGCCTTCTCGTGTAAATCCTCTTGTAGATCCCCTGCAGCCTCCTATAGAACTTCCTGTGAGTGGTTTTTTGAAGTCCGATCGGTATGGAAGTCTTCAGAAGGGTACTAGGTTCTTTTTAGGAACTCTCCACACCTTCCTCTCCCTCTACAAAAGCCAACTCCATCTTCCTTTCCCACCACACCTATGTACAATCACAACCAGATAAATCACAAGCATAATAATTCCACATAAAAACACTCAAAAGCACAAAAAGATGTTTTCTTCTCATTTCTTTTCAGAAGTAGCTTAAATAAATGTAATTTACCTTTTCAATAGTCAATGGCACTCATTTCATCATTTTTCATCTCTTTTCCTGCAAAAGTAGGGTTAGTGGGTAAATTAGGGTTTACTAGGGTTTGTGTTACATTTTAGTTTTCCTTCTCTTTCTCCAAATAGAATAGCATCTATCAAGTTAGCTTTCTTTCATCACAGTTAAAAGCTTCTTCTGAGAATTCATAGAAGTTGGCTTAAGCTCCTAAGGAACTTGTGCTAGCTTCCCAAGTGACAGCCTGTAGTAAGAGCTAGTACTTGTGCATACAACACCATCGCTTCCAAGTCTGTTATGAACTACCGGGTTGATAAAAGTGAAGA
This sequence comes from Pinus taeda, assembly GCA_000404065.3. Classification (NCBI taxonomy): domain Eukaryota; kingdom Viridiplantae; phylum Streptophyta; class Pinopsida; order Pinales; family Pinaceae; genus Pinus; species Pinus taeda. The sequence continues at coordinate 17,814 of APFE030063127.1, forward strand.
AGGAAGCCCCAGGAGTTGCAGCATTATTGCTGCAATAATGGAGCTCACCAATATGCCCCCTTTTTCGGTGCAGTTATGGCTTGCAAAATCATAATCAGCGAACAAAATATGATTAGTGAGTTTAAAACATTATAGTGGCATTGTTATTCCTTAGACAAATGTGCTATTTGAAATCAGATTCATCCTCTCCAAAAGATGATAATATGATGTCTAATCACATTTTCAATTGAAAAAAGGAAGCTTAGTAAGATCAAGCTCCCAAAAATAATGCCATCCAATTTCTAAGTAGTTGTTTATGGATATATCTACCTAGAGGCTACACATTATGACATGTGGCATATGTGGAGATAGAAAAATATGAAAGGAATTTGAAATTTCGACCATGAACTAAAAGTTCCCATTAAGAACAAGACTAAATCCACATCGTTGTTGTTTGATTATCATTCTAATCCAGTTTAAGTCAAGATCTACCACAATGTTTTAATTGTTAGTTATAATTATATACTTAATTTAATTTCTATTTTTAATTAATTTTTTTTATATATAGACTCAAAATGTTTATAAGGACATTACAACAATCCTACCATATTGGGTTTTTATTTTAATTTTAATTTTTTAATTTTTTATTTTGACCAAGTCAAAATGTTTAACAAGACATGACAACTTCTCTACCATACTGAGTTAGAGAGTGCCTATTTACACAACACTTAATTTTTCCTCACATAATATGTTACTAATTTTACAAAAAAAAATTAAAAAATATACATGTGATGCAAAATTTTGTATTAATAATTAATATTTTATTTTATTTTAATATTAATTATATAAAACTCAATCAACTCAAATAGATGAAATACAAAAACTTTTTTAAATTAAATTAATTTTTTAACTCATCTGAAATTAATGAATTAATGAAATATTTTAAATATAAATTTATTTTTAACTCATTTGGCAGCCTATGAAAGCACACTAAGCACAATGCAATGCAAGTTTTTCATAAGAAAGACAACACTTATTTTTCATAACTAATTTTCTTTGTAATGCGATGCTTATCATGGTTTGAGAAAATGTGCTTGAGATTGTTATGAATATATCTTAATTTATCTATCTAGCTTTAGTATGCTTTATCTTTAATTTATCTATCCAGCTTTGGTATGCCTTATTTTTATCTTATATTAATTTTCAAGTATTATTCATTACAAAAATTGTTGCTATTGTTTTGTAATATCAACTTGATATAGTTAGAGTTGTTTTGAAAGCGTGAAAACCTAGGTATTAAAGTAAGTGATATCTAATAGTTTGACAAATTTACTTTACAACCACTAATGGCTATTTAATAGTCTAGCTATTTAATTTACTTTGATTGGATATAGCTGATTTTAATAGTCTAGTTATCACGAATTGCTAAAGAACCATAATGATAATAACCTAGATATTCAATTGTTGAAGAACCATAATGATAATAACCTAGATATTCAAGATATTCATACTTCTACCTACGAATATATAATTGAGATATATTGTAATTCAGACTTCTACCCATGAATATAAAATTGAGATATATTGTACTTATCGGGGATAAGAATATTACAACAACCATATTCTATTGGAAGCAGCCAATGGATCGAAATATTTGATTACAGATTTTTAGATTATATAATTTTTGAATAAAAAAATGTTATAATTAAGGTTTCGGCATTGATGCTCTTTGTCTAAACGAATCTAAAGTTCTTTTTGTATTTTTGAATTTTGTTTACTCTTCATTTCCTTTTATGATTGATAATACCAATTTTGACCTAATATGTAACCCAATTATAAATAAATAGAAGCATAGATGCCACTGGATAAATAGTAGTTGAGGCCGATAAGCTTCACAATACTCTGTGACTTGAAATTGAAGATAATTTTTAATTACACTGCATGCATAATTTCATAGTGAATTTCAAGTGGGATGAAGAGACATTGTTAAAAAATCAATAAATAAATAATTGTGAAATAACATCACAACCAATGAAATTTGGATTTAATTCCACAATAATTAAATTAATTCCTGCAGAAGCTCTAGTTCATCATTTATGCACTTTGAAAATTGAGTTCATTGATAAATCTTAAAATGGATTTACGGGACTCGGGCGCTATTGGTATCTCAATGTAATGTCAAAAATGATTAAAATGGTCATGACACAAATCAAGCCCAAGCCCGACATGAATTGAAATTAAGGTCTAAAAATGTAGACCCAAATTTTCACCACATTTTTTTTTCATTTTTCACTCATGTCATCTTGAAAGCTGCAAATATAATATGCACCGCACTATATTCACAGACTGCAAATATCGAAGGCTTACCTGCTAAATATCTCATCCAATAGGACCATTATAGATAGATCTGTGATTTTATTCACAGAAATCTTCCTATCAGTAATCAAATCCAGTCCTATTACAACAATTTTTCCTCCAATAAGTGACTTAAACCCCCCCCCGTCATCCTCCTCGTACAAGTTTCACCCCAAGTAGAACCATCAAGTGTCATTTACCAGTGGTATGACTATGCGTGTGAATCAAATGCTCGAACAGAACCTGGTAAAAAATATCCCTGATTATTTATCTACCTCCAATTTTCCTTAGGTCTAGACCTGAACTTTTATTACTTCCAAGGGGTTCACCAAATAAAACATTTATGATGGTACAAACCCTGGCAATACTGTATCCTAAATGTGCCCCATGTTGTTTTCTATGTCAAAATTTGGATTTAAAATCCATACCCTTTCATTAAATATGAAAAAAATAAACTAATTCCAATCTCCTAAGCTGAAGGATTCGAAAAGGTAAAGGCAACATCAAAATTTACTCGAAGGCATAAAGTGCTTCCCTATATCGAAAGCTCCACAACTCTAAACAGTGCTTAGCCTGCCAATCTTTCTCTAACAAAAAAAATTAAATGGCTCCAATTTTCAAAGGTTCCTCATCATTTACCGTTAGCTAAAATATTATGACCTCATAATTGCATATAATACAGCATTATAACTCCAATTCCTGTGAACTTGAAATCAGACCTCCACAAACCAGTTTTGGTCACATAAATCACTGCCAGTGTTTCCATTGATTCTTGGTGGTTTTACGTGAATGGAGAACCAAAAAGCTCCAGAACAGTTGTATACTCCATTACAAGTTTCAATAAAAATAATTCCAATATTTCCAACAACTCTATTGCATTTTCCGCAACTGGGGACTCCCTAAGCAAGGAATTCCTTGTAATTTAATCAATGCTTTGCCCTTTCTTGTGATTCAGGACTTTGGGGTTTTTGAATCTCTACATGGCCCAGGAACAAGACTGTCATTTCTATAAATGTAGCACACCGGATCAAGTCCTCTCGGAGCTCATACTACTGCAACAGAAATCCAAAGGCGAGAAGTTGAGCATAACGATAAAGGGCCACAGCCTGCGGAGTGCGCTGACCGTACTTAGCTTCTACAATATTGGAAAATTGGGGTTTAACATCTTGAAGAGTGCTGATAAATCATTGCAGCAAAGGCCTCCAATAAAAAATAGAGTTTAACCGCCATACTAGTGAACATTGAGGGAACAAGTGAGATGAAACCATCAGGTGACTTTTCCACGTGTTGGATTTTGATTAGAATGAAGACGATGAAAATAGAGCTTTCTGATTGTTTAGGGTGCACAGTGTTTGAAGACCCCAACCCTGCAGTGAAAATTCCTATCAGCGTAATTAAGGTAATATGAACGCGCAAGCCCCTCCACTTCTATGTCCATGTCAAAAAAATTACAAAATGCAATGTATTTAAATATACAAATGTGATAGGTGGGCCTACCACTCGCACAACCACTATATATACATAAAATAATTGAATGATATGATCCCTCCATGAGGCTCTCCTCAATCACCTCCATGTACACATGGACTGACCAAACCCATAGATTTGTCAACGGGGCCTACCACATACTACCCTTGTTATATACCTAGGGGGGATAATATGGGGTACCCAAGGTAATAATGTAATAATGGGATGGGCCATAGTAATAAATAAGGTGGTTAACACATGTCATGTAAGGGACAAGTAGTTAATAATAATGTAAGGGCCCCATGGTATTAGTTGATGGTATGAGGAAACCATGGTAATGATGCATGGTATTGTATGTATGAGGCCTATATAGAGGCTAGAGACTCCACATG
>APFE030063127.1:25211-69953 GCA_000404065.3 Pinus taeda
GTATTCTTGTATGAACAGGCATATGGCTTGTGGAGTATTCTCCTTCCTTAAGGAGTGAATGTATGGTGTTGCCCTACCTTAAGGGTTGGATAATAAAGAAGCCTTTCTATCTATTTATGGGTTTATTTGCATTATCTTATATTTTCATATATTCTTGGGTTAGAGCTACAACAAGTGGTATCAGAGCTACAACAACCCTACTCTGCCTTTGTGGCTTCGGTCAATTGGTCGAGGGTCAGCTTGATTTAAATGTGCCACCCTAAAATAACCATGCACACAACTAGCTACAAATTATGAGGAAGCTTCAGGTCGGCTACCCAATCTTTTGTCATTCCAACTGAGCCCCAACATGTGTCAAGGCCGATTATATTCTTCATTCTACCCTATGCTGACCCAAATTCACTAGTTGAGGTTGAGGTGGATTAATTATACAATCGTGTGGTACATTACCTATAATGTTCCTTCATGGTGTTACACATTCCAGCATAACAACCCTAAAATTTTACTTTTCTCTGCCTTCCAAAAGAATATTTCTTTGTGAAACTTATTCCTGCCACTAGCCTACCTACGACCATGTAATGCATTCAATGAGGATGGAAGACCCATGTTGTTGGAAACGTAATGGGGAAAGGCCAACTCCTTTAGGAAATCAAACTTGTAAATTGATGATTGCCCCTGTTGGCGCTCGAATCTGCCTCAGGCTGAAGAAGGCAAAACTGAAGGCAACATCAAACCACACTCAGCCTCATAGCTAGCCCTACGAGGACAAGAGAGGGCTCTCTCCGGGTAAAACTCGGCAAAAGATAATAGAAAAGGCTCGAGATGACCGAATTGATGACTGATTTTAGGCTAGGTATTAAGTACACAAAATTTAGGATTGATTTTTATGATTTTGTTGAAGTCAAGGGAAAGGCAATTTTGGGTGTGGGGATGAGGCACAGTTTTTGCAGAGGTCCACTTGGGGCAAGATAGGCAATTGTTTTGATGCCTTAAAGCAAGTGAGATGGATAGATCAGACTGGTGAGAGGTTAAGGAGAGCAAGGGGTCTCAAGGATTCTCCTTAAATTGAAGAAAACATAGAATATTAAACAAATTTAAAGGCAGAGCATATCAATTTCATGGATTCTACCTTAACACCTCATTTGCTTAATAAGAGAAGATTCAATAGAGATAATGATGTACATACACAACTTACAAGTACTGAGAGAAACACACCATCAAGACATAAAGCCACATGGATCCCAAATAGTGCTGCAAAACCCTGGTCTTTCCTTTGCCAAAAATGCTGGTAAAATATGTACAATATAATCGCAAAACTATCCCAAGAGTCCAACCTCTGCTACTGAATGAAAAATTACATATATAGAACAAGCCAACCCATTCCCTAACCTCTAGGGGTCGAGCTCCTCCATCTAGGAGCTGTTTCAACCAATTCTAAACTAAGCACTACAAACTAGGCAATCAAAACAACTTGCCTCTATAAGTTAGGAAACCAATTTATTCATTAATTTTTTGCCATTTTATGAATGAATCTTCTAGAATAGGTAAAAAGTGTCATGTCAACATGAAATTACATCAATTACATCAAAGAGGATGAAAAATCCCACCAAAAAGTCAAAACTAGTCAATGCTGCATTTTCCTGAGCTGAAGGTGCAAAACTGGCAAATTTCCCAACGCGTAGCGCGCCATTTCTCTACGTGTAGTGCGCCTTTCAAGCCACTTTTGAGGCACTTCCCAGCATCCAAATGAGGTACACGTGGGCTTTTTACAAAGGTCTGGATGTCTACTCTCCAACCCAAGTGGAATTTCGCAATTTGGTGGCCATTTACCCCTCCAAAATTGCAATCTCCCAAGACTACTTTCTGTGTGTCCAAAAAGTGACAGAAGGTCATTTTTTGCTTGTTTTTTGACCTTTTGGGGGCTCAAATCTCCATGAAACTTCTTGGAAGTGGCTGAGCAAGTGTAATTTGTCATGACAAATCCAAAAATTCTTAGTTTTTGTGAAATGTACCTCCCCAACGTAAGGGTAGCGCGCGGCACGCTACGCGTTGAGCTGAAGATGAAAACTGTGCAAAAAACCCTGATGCGTAGCGCGCTTGAGCCCTACACATAACGCGACTTTCAGATGCTTTTTGGAGGCCTTCCCGGTGTCCAAATTGGGATAAGGATATCTTGTTGGAAAGTTCTTTGAGTCGAATTTCTAACACAACTAGAATTTTTCAATTTGGAGTTCATTTGCCTTTTCAAAAATCAAATCTCCCAAGACTGGTCAAAATGTGCCAAATGAGGCTGCCTCAAGGCAAAGTGCTGTTGCAGTCAACTTTTTAATGCCTTCCTCAACTCCAAATTGAGCTCATGATAGCTCATTGGAAAGATATTTATGTCTAATTATCATTTGACGCATCAAAAAATTCATTTTACCAACCAAGCTAGGAGAAAATTTGATTTTCCCAAGGTCACTCCAGAGGTGCATTTGATTCTCCTGAGGCAACGATATTTTTGACATTTCTCTAAAACCATGATACCTGTATAAAAAGTGGGAATTGTTTCTTCTTTGGCATGTTGTGGACAAAAACCTCTCTCATTTTTCCAAAATTCATCTTTGATTGCTCATAAACATCATTTGAGTAAAACTTATCCCGATGTGTGAAACAAGGAATTTTGTCGAAATGAAGAGAAATGAAGGGGATAAGGGGCTTCTAAATTCTTGGGGAAATTTTTGGAAGTAGGGAGGGATGTTAGGAAACAGAAGAAAGTGGAATCTCAGAGATTGAGTGAGGGGAAGGGGTCCAAAAGGGCAAAACACAGGCCTAGCCTAGAAAATTGCCAAGTTATGGCAAGAAACTAAGGTTTGTGGAAAAATGAGGAATTTGGGGAATCTCAGTGATGGGAAGTGTTTAATAAGGTACATGAAGGATAGGGGAAGGTGTATGAACATCTGGATACGAGTTTTTCTAATGATTTGACCGTCCAAGAGAAATTGCCTTCAAAACCCTATGAGAGGGAAATGAGCTTACCTAGGCGCAACTGAAGCATGAACAAGGTGTGAAATGACCCGATGGAACCTGACATGATGATGACAACCCTCTGAATAATGATACACTCAGCTGAATGATGACATGGACTGCCATTTGGACAACTTTGAAAAGAGTGAAAACAAACCCTAGACCTAAAGTCTAGTGACCAAATTTTGCTTGAAGACTCACTGAAATGACAAAATTTGACCTTGACACTTTGAGACCACTTTGTAAGAGCATATTTGATCACTGGAGGAAAGCTACAAAGGCTGACACTAACATTGGCTCCAATGGAGATGGTAGCTCCTTGGAGGTGCCAAGAACGACAGATCTTTGGGAGAGCAGACAGTGCCTCCATCCATTGGGCAATGGAGTCATTATTTGAACGGATAACACAAAACCTTTGCACATTTATTGAATGAAAACTTGACTGAAAACTGACTAAAACTTGACTCAAACCGACTCAATGGAAAACTAAAATAACTTGAAAAAACTGGCTCAACAGACCAAACACAAATAACTCATGACTGACTTAAAACAAGACTTTACAAAGCTTTTGGAAAAAGGCAGCAATCCATCAAGATTTGGAATCATGATGACAACCACCTGCATACTAATGAAATATGTACAATCATGTGTAATGAGATTTCCAATGTAACCAATCCAATAGATGGCTACATACCAAATTTCTACTCTCACTTTTCTCAAGCAGGCGGAACGATGTACATGTAGGCAACTCACAATAACCACTGAAAACAAGGCTTATGATAACGAACCAGGCAACATTTATCTTCTCTAGTGCTTGCAAAGTATGCCGGAGAGATCTTGATAATCTTGAAGCGCTATCTTGTCTTGAGATCCAGCAGCAACAATACAAGTACTCCCTTCATTCTGATCTGAAAGAACAATTGATTTCCGAGGGATAGGAATGCACAGAGAAGTATGTGCTTCTGCCATCTGAGTGTTAGTTGTAGGTTCCTTGACCATGAGAAATTCTGGCATATTGTCTCTCTCAAGCTCATACTCCTCATCTTCATGGTCTAGGTCATTCTTAAACAAAAACAATCTTCAAGATTATCAAACATGACAGCCTTATCATCTTTGTGAAAGAAAATATTATCTGTTTGCTGATCTATAAAACTAATTACAAGACCGTCATCATTTTCAAAAGAGGAATAGATTTCACCAACACTTTCTTGACCATGTGTGCACTGCAAATCTGTTGTAGCTTCGGCTGAAACAAGACCTTTCAGAAGTAGATCTATCTCATCTTTAGACAAAGGAGACAATACCTTTTGTTTTATTTTGCTCAAACAGTGATTATCTTCATATGACAAGGCATTCAAACTATCATTTATTACTGAGTTATTGAAAATAGATTCATCACTTACTTGCACAAATATCCCATCTTGTTGTTCATGAAATGACCATATTACCTCCTCATGAAGGCCTTGGTCAATAACTTTGTCTTCTTCATTCTAGATGGTCTCAACAATAGAGCTCTCCTTCATGGGATTCAGAACAAGGTTGTCTTCATCATCACGATCTGAATCTAGATTTGGAATGGATGACTTGACTTTATCACATTCTGAAATTGAAACTTGACTTTCATGCATGATGTCTTCTTCTATGGACAAATCTGGAATAAAATTCCCCCTTTCATCATTTTCAGCCATGTGGCCATCTTCAACCTACTGATCTTGATTATGCTGCAAAATTTCCTGATCATCTTGATAGGTATCCTCTAGGTTCACTTCATGTTGCTCAAATGGATTCTCATACAGAGCCTCCATAATCTCATCATCCATGAAATTATCATCTTCGTAATATTTCTCAAGGCTTTCAATAAAAGTAGAAGCATGTTTGCAACAGTCATGAACTAAATTTAATGATGGATAAGATACTTGATATCTTTCAATGAACAGAGCATGAAAATCCTTTAAACAATAAATACAATCAGGCGGAAAACTTTCATACCAATATTGGGCTTCACCTTCCAGAGTGGCCAGAAATATCTTCATCAAGCAATCTTCAGGAAAATCAACCTTCAACTTGCGAATATGCATGTGAAATCTAACCAAATGTAAAGCAGCATCCTTCCTATCATCATCGTTAAACGTAGGCAAATTCCTTGACCAATCTACCTTGGGCATCTTATTCGGAAAACCTGGAATGTGATCTTGGCTCATGGGAGCATATTTTCTCATGATTCGGTCCATCTTGAAAATCTCACAGCTATTGATCTCCCTGTAGTGAAGTCACCATGAAGCATTGTTTTTTGGATTGTTCAGTGAATGGGGTCGCCAGGTGAATGATTTCAGCCTTCTGATGTTTGACCGTTGTTCACCATCAACCATCAGACCTGAACTTGATACACGTACTGGGGGAATTTATAAGTTAAGTGTTACAATTACAAGCTACACCGAAGATCGACTGAAGCAGTGTTTATCTATTATGCACTCGCAGAGCAATGTGCAGTTCGAAGGCTACCTGGCGAGACTTCAGACTCTGTCTGTAGCTATAAATCAAATAACACTAACAATCAAACCAGTACTTCCCCAGTATGGTCGCCACTATGTTGGCGCTCGAATCTGCCTCAGGCTGAAGAAGGCAAAACTCAAGGCAACATCAAACCACGCTCAGCCTCGTAGCTAGCCCTACGAGGACAGGAGAGGGCTCTCTCCGAGTCAAACTCGGAAAAAGATAATCGAAAAGGCTCGAGATGACCGAATTGATGACTAATTTTAGGCTAGGTATTAAGTACACAGAATTTGGGATTGATTTTTTATGATTTTGTTGAAGTCAAGGGAAAGGAAATTTAGGGTGCGGGGATGAGGCACAGTTTTTGCAGAGTTCCACTTGGGGAAAGATAGGAAATTGTTTTGATGCCTTAAAGCAAGTGAGATGGATAGATCAGACTGGTGAGAGGTTAAGGAGAGCAAGGGGTCTCAAGGATTCTCCATAAACTGAAGAAAACATAGAATATTAAACAAATTTAAAGGCAGAGCATATCAATTTCATGGATTCTACCTTAATACTTCATTTGCTTAATAAGAGAAGATTCAATAGAGATAATGATACACATACACAACTTAAAAGTACTGAGAGAAACACACCATCAAGACATAAAGCCACATGGATCCCAAATAGTGCTGCAAAACCCTGGTCTTTCCTTTGCCAAAAATGCTGGTAAAATATGTACAATATAGTCTCAAAACTATCCCAAGAGTCCAACCTCTACTACTGAATGAAAAATTACATATATAGACCAAGCCAACCCATTCCCTAACCTCTAGGGGTCAAGCTCCTCCTTCTAGGAGTTGTTTCAACCAATTCTAAACTGAGCACTACAAACTAGGCAATCAAAACAACTTGCCTCTATAAGTTAGGAAACTGATTCATTCATTAATTTTTTGCCATTTTATGAATGAATCTTCTAGAATAGGTAAAAAGTGTCATGTCAACATGAAATTACATCAATTACATCAAAGAGGATGAAAAATCCCACCAAAAAGTCAAAACTAGTCAATGTTGCGTTTTCCTGAGCTGAAGGTGCAAAACTGGCAAATTTTCCCAACGCATAGCGCGCCATTTCTCTACGCGTAGCGTGTCTTTCAGGCCAATTTTTAGGCACTTTCCAGCATCCAAATGAGGCACAAGTGGGCTTTTTGGAAATTTCTAGATGTCTACTCTCCAGCCCAAGTGGAATTTCTCCATTTGGTGGCTATTTGCCCCTCCAAAATTGCAATCTCCCAAGACTGCTTTCTGTGTGTCCAAAAAGTGACAGAAGGTCATTTTTTGCTTGTTTTTTGACCTTTTGGGGGCTCAAATCTCCATGAAACTTCTTGGCAGTGGCTGAGCAAGTGTAATTTTTCATGCAAAATTCAAAAATGCTGAGTTTTTTTTAAATGGACCTCCCCAAATTAAGGGTAGTGCACGGCGCGCTATGCGTTGAGCTGAAGATGAAAACTGTGCAAAAAACCCTGATGCGTAGCGCGCTTGAGCCCTACGCGTAGCGCGATTTTCAGATGATTTTTGGAGGCCTTCTTGGTGTCCAAATTGGGTGCAGGATAGCTCGTTGGAAAGTTAGTTGAGTCTACCTTCCATCCTAATTGGAATTATTCAATTTTGAGTTCATTTGATTTGTAAAAAAACAAATCTCCCAAGATTGGTCAAAATGTGCCAAATGAGGCTGCCTCAAGGCAGAGTGTTGTTGTAGTCAACGTTTGAATGCCTTCCTCAACTCCAAATTGAGCTCATGATAGCTCATTGGAAATATATTTATGTCTAGTTATCATTTGACTCATCAATAAATTCATTTGACCAACCAAGCTAGGAGAAAACTTGATTTTCCGAAGGTCACTCCAGAGGTGCATTCGATTCTCCTAAGGCAACAATATTTTTGACATTTCTCTAAAAATATGATACCTGTGTAAAACGTGAGGGAGGTTTTTCTTCCTTGGCATTTTGTGGACAAAAACCTCTCTCAGGTTTCCAAAATTCATCTTTGATGGCTCATAAACATCATTTGAGTAAAACTTATCCCGATGTGTGAAACAAGGAATTTTGTCGAAATGAAGCGAAATGAAGGGGATAAGGGGCTTATAAATTCTTAAGGAAATTTTTGGAAGTAGGGAGGGATGTTAAGAAATAGAGGAAAGTGGAATCTTAGAGATTGAGTGAGGGGAAGGGGTCCAAAAGGGCAAAACACAGGCCTAGCCTAGAAAATTGCCAAGTTGTGGCAAGAAACTAGGGTTTGTGGAAAAATCAGGAATTTGGGGAATCTGAGCGATGGGAAGTGTTTAATAAGGTACATGAAGGATAGGGGAAGGTGTATGAACATCTGGATACGATTTTTGCTAATGATTTGACCGTCCAAGAGAAATTGCCTTCAAAACCCTAGGAGAGGGAAATGACCTTACCTAGGCGCAACTGAAGCATGAACAAGGTGTGAAATGACGCAATGGAACCTGACATGATGATGAAAACCCTCTGAATAATGATACACTCAGCTGAATGATGACATGGACTGCCATTTGGACAACTTTGAAAAGAGTGAAAACAAACCCTAGACCTAAAGTCTAGTGACCAAATTTTGCTTGAAGACTCACTGAAATGACAAAATTTGACCTTGACACTTTGAGACCACTTTGTAAGAGCATATTTGATCACTGGAGGAAAGCTACAAAGGCTGACACTAACAACCCCAAGGCCCTTCCACCTTATAACAATTACTGCCTTGATTAATAACTTCGACGTGTTGGCAAGGGATACACCCCAGAACCCTACCTTAACCATCTGTACCTACGCCCCACCTCATTCACATTATTAATATACATACACGTATTTAAAATGAGCACGCATGCTTTTAGTAAGGGCTCAAAAAGAACACTTCTATATATATATATATATATATATATATATATTATATATATATATATATATATATAGATATATATATATATATATTATAATATATATATATATATAATATATAATATATATATATATATTAGATAGATAGATATATGCATGCAAATATTCAAAACAATGGCGACCTCCAATTCGATCACCACTCTGTTATAGACATATTTAGGCACCTGAACCCCAATCTTATATGTTGATAAACTAGGGCTCATCAACCCCTAAAATATTTGTTTCATACCCTAAAATAACATGGTCATCTGATTATATCATTCCCCAAAAGTTCCACCTGAAAAACCATCTAAAAATGGCCTAAACTGAACCATACTGACTGCTACACTGGCCAAGTGTGATGCATACTGAGTGATACACTGCTCAAGTGTGATGCATACTGATTAGGCCTTATATAGGGTGTGATAGGTGAGGATGGAAAAATGTCTGAGACAGTTTTCTAAGTGGTTGCTCACAAAATATTCCAAAAACTTCTCCTATGACACTTGCCTCTCTGAATTCGCCCAGGGATGAGTAAGAGATCCAAGAAATCTCCAAGTGGAACCAAATGTAACAAGTGGAATGACACTAATCAAAACCCCAGAGATGACTCACACCCTTGCACACATCTATAAATGGATCCCTCATCTAAGAGATCTAGAGGCTGGAATTTTGTGAATTGTAAGGAAGTGTTGATAGTTTGTATTTGAGGAAAGAGCATTGTATTGTTGGTGTGGTCTTGCTATTTCATGAGGTAAAGAGGGATTGATGCTGGGAGGATGATGCTAGATCAGACAACTGGGTTGTATTTCTCCCTTCTATTTAATAAAGTTATTCAAGTTTTCTTCCATATGATTGTGCAATCGTGAATGTTCTTATTTGTGAATGCTAGTATATATTCATTATACTTCAGATTCTGTAATTCTTATGATATAATAGGTCAAGATGCTTTGATGGTTCTTTATTACTGTGCTTCTACAGGTACTCTCCAAGCGGGATAAGTACGGGGAGCAGTTGCACGTTCTGTCAAGGGGGAGAGAGATAAAACAAGGGAATAAGTGGAAGTTCTAGGTTGGTCCTTTTGTTTCTCTCTTATCTGTTATACATAGAAGAAATCGTGAATTTCTTTAAACTGTTGTTTCTAGGGTAGCTGCCAAACCTAGAGGGCTAGTTGATCAAAAAGACACTATTTTTCCCATAAAAAAATGGTGACTCCGTTGGGGATCGAATAGATGTTTGTTTGTTGTTATTGTTTATTTTATAAACTATAGACAAAGCCTGAAGTTAGCCAAGTAGCCTTCAAACTGCTCTTGCTCTGCAATTTCATAGTAGATGAATGTTGCTTCAGTCAATCTCTGGTTTAGTTTATGAATTAAACATTTGACAAGACTTTCAAGCATTCTAGATGCCCTTTTGGTAGCTCAGTAACCTCTCAAGACTTGCCTCTATACTTTGCTCTTTACTGTCCATAATAGCTTAGCTTAACTCACTGAAATCAGTTGCATATTTGAGCCAAAACCCACTTTAGTTGCACTCCCTGGACCATCGCACTGTCTATCACTATAAACCAGTATGCATTGCACTTCCCAAGTGTAGTAGGTGCGATGCATCCTTATTTTTGTGAAGGCTAGGTGCGATGACTGACTGAACCTATTTCCATTCTAGAAATTGAGGGTTTTTGTCCTTGTTTTTCAGTCTTGTTTAGTTGATTTTGCTGCTTATGAACAGTGCCTCATTACTGAAGCCTCCTTGCATCACATAGATCAGCCTCCATTAGATTAGGATTAGTAGATGTTTTTATGTACTTGTTCATCATTTACAATCCTTTGTCGAAAAGTTGCTTAAATCGATCTGTCACTTTGGTACAAAAAGTGTCATAACTGTCGTTTTGTGTCAAAAAAGAGAAGTGTCATTGATTCTTCCTTCCCTAAATAGTCGATTGAAATTTTCATCAGGTATTTGGTTTTATTTGTTGATATTCGAAATGTCAAAATAATTTTTTCATTCAAAATTGAAAAGTGTCGTTTAGTCTTCCTATCTCTTTTGAAGAAGAAATTGTCAAAGTGTCGTTTTGAAAGAAATATTTCAAATCTTTGCTGCATTTGGTTTTCCTTTATTGGCATTTTTACATTAAGGAGAATGAAAAACAAATACATGCATTTGCATTTGCATTTAGTTTGCGTGTGAAATATGATTTAGGAAAATGCACTAGTGTGTGCTCTTTGCTCTTTGTTTGAAAGAATTGTAATATTCTTTCCCTAGTAGATAGGACTTTCATTGATCAAAATAAACAACGATTATTTACCATTGTAGATTGCATTTTTAGGAATTTCAAATCAACATCATGTGGTGAACCATTGAAATTTAAACTTTAAACAAGAACAACTCTAAAATAAATCTCAATAATCCTAACAATGCTTTGGACTTAATGCAACACATCTAGAGGCCTAGGCTAGAGACGTGTTCCGGCATTCTAAAAACTAGTAACTATAATTTTCATCGAAGGTTGGGTGATTCCTCCTCTTTGATATGACAAGTGTTAGAAAGGACATGTGCTCCTTGTAACGTCATGTATATATTGGGAGACCACAATAGGCTTATTTCCTTTATCGATAGGAATCTGAGTCTGCCGCCCTATCAATCGCAATGCACTGAACACAGCATTCGGGAAGATTGGCTGTCGTACATAAGTCCTTGGTAATTTCTCTTTAATTTATCACCAAGGTGTATATTGTAGTTTTGCGATTGGTTTGGTAATCCCTCTATCTAGATTTTCCAGAGTAGTCACTTTTGTTCCTTTTCGACTCTTTAAAAGAAAAGGTCCATCTGAGCACTTGTCACTTCAGGCTCATTAAAAATTGAAGGGGACTAGAGTCATCTTTAGCTTTTTCTCGACTCTTAAAAACTGAAAAAACAAAGTTGTGTCAAAGCGTCTTTAAAATTAATTGAATTTGGAATAACATCCCTGTTCCTTAGTTGATCTTAGGTTGAGATATATGGAGACAAATCCAGGATCCACCATTCAAGGAATCCCTTTTGAGGGGAACCCTAGTCCTTTTTCTTCTTGGGGAAATATTGGTGCCCCATATATAGCCACATTGTCCCTTCCAGTAATTACAATTGGCCTATCGGTATGGCTATTCTCAACCTCTGTGGTTCAAAATACCGTGATTCCTCCACAATCGAATCAGCCTCCAATTGATACTGAAGTTGATCCTTTGCCTTCTTCTTCATTTTTTTCTCCCTCCATTCCTCTTTGCTTGGTGCAAGTAGTGATGCTAGTAACCAAGTGAGTAAGAAGAAGAAGAAAGGGAAGGAGAGGAAGAAGAAGCCAATTCAGCAAAGGGGCAACCATGCATCATCTGGTGAAAATCCACACACTAGACTTTCAAAATCCAAATTTCCATGCATAGTTTGTGCAGGTGACCATTTTTCTCGAGATTGTCCTTTCTTTCCTCGGATCTTGAGAGAATGGTCTACCCGTTCACAACATCCTATGTCATCAACTATTGGAGATCATGTTGATAACACACCTTCAACTAGTGATAGTAAAGTTCATGAACAGGCGAGAAAGGTTAGATTTCCATGTAAGTTATGTGAAGGGAACCATCACCTTCACCTTTGTCCCTTTTTGGATGAAGCCAAAAGAGTGTTGGATAATCGTCTTGCATCACTGTAGTGACTTCCATCTGGCTACAGGAAACTCTCTCCAAGTCCTTTACTAGTTGAAAAACCGACTAACTTAAATCAATCGTCGGTTGAAACCACTCTCTCTAAAAGTGAATCTCATGAGTCCATACCCGACCAAAATCAACAGGTCGAGGTGATAGTTGACCCAGTTTTACCTTCAAAAGATCATACCCTTCTCGAAGAGAGTGAGAATGATACCATTCAAATTATTTTTGTTACTTCGAAATCCGATGAACTTGGGAGCAATTCGTCCGTTCCTTCACAACAGGAAGAAAATCCCCTAGCTCTCATAACTCAAGGGGTTAATCCACCCATTTATTCAGTACCCCCTCCAAGTAGTCTAGTCACATCCTTTGATTGGAACCGAATAGCGAGATCTCGCCTTCCTTCTTATGTACCTTTCTAGATCATAGTACAAGTTTACAAAATGATTGTGTCTGGCACTATCATAAATGAGGGTGCAGCAATGAGTATCCTTTCCTCAACTGCTTGGAAAGCGCTTGGTTCAACATCGCTTATGCCTGTTATGCAAAATCTGTTAGGCTTTAACAAATGAACTAGTCGACCATTAGGGATCCTTCCTATGTTACCGATCACTTTGGGAAGGAAAACCATTCATCTGAAGGTGATGGTAGTACCAAGACCATTAGATTACAATCTACTCCTCAGGCATGACTATGTTTATAACATGGAAGCTATTGTTTCAACACTCTTCCGAGTGATGTGTTTCCCACATGAAGGCAAAATTGTCACAATTGACTAGCTTTCATTTCCAAGTTCAAGCATAGATCTAAGTCAATCAACATCCCTAAATGCTCATTTTACATCAGCAGTATCTCGTGAACCTTCATTCCATCCACCTAATTGCCATGAGTAGTCTGGTGAATGTAACGAAGATTAGGGGGCATGCACCCTTGTCTATTCTATGGACAAATCGAGCCGAAAAGATAAGTTTCCCTGTAGGTTATGTGATTGGTCTGACACACCATTCACCTTTGTCTATTCTATGAATGAAGCGAAGGAAGTCTTTTGTCTATTCTACGGATGAAACCATCCTACCTAACCATAGTAATTTCCATATGGCTATCGGAGACTCTCCTTTTCTTCATGTTGGGGGCATGAAAATCATTTTTAACTTCATCTTCAATTTTTAGTTTTTGTCATTTCTAGCTTTTTAGTTTTGTCGTTTCTAGCTTTTTAGTTTTGTCATTTCTAGCTTACGTAAAAACATGAAACCAAAAACTGAGCATAGTTCCCCCACGATTCATCCTCAAGCTTGAAAAAAATAAAGAGGTATTGGTTAGCAATGACTTGGAAAAAGGGAAAAAACTTGAAGAAATTTATGGTAGCAAGTCGCTCTTGAACATGACACTTTCACTGCATCACCATTATTGAGTCGAGTTGGGTTATTCCGTTCACCGGTTATCTCACCATTGGTCTTCCACACCATCCATCATTTGGGGTTAACGCTACCAATCCATCTTAGTGTCGCTGACATGTTCAAGAGAAGTCATTCAGTTGAGAAACCACAATCTAGTTAATGCCTCATCCACTACAATACCTCCAACCTTCATTTTTTCATAACCACCATTCCTGAACCTTGTGTCGTCAAATCGTTTTCACATCCAGAAAATCATTTGCTTTGTTTCATGTCATAGATGTGGGATACATTAAGGCCCTCCTACAATGAGTCACTTCTTGTCGACATCAGCTCATTATCCAAGAAGTTGACTTAGAAACACCCCTTTCAATGCTTTGAAGCTTGCATGCCTTAATGGAAAGTTTCTCACTTCTGGTGATAGGTTGACATCAATGGCCTTCAACTGAAATATTTTATGTGGTGTTCGACATCAGATCATATATTCACACCATGTAAATTGTACTATAGTACCTTGAGGGTCATTATCATTATCGGTGATTCCTCTCGTGTCTGTTAACAGTCTACATTATTGGCTGGTAATTAGGGGATGCCTGTCCATGTTCGACTTCAGAACATCTCTTCACATGGATTGACTTGTACATCAAGCGAAGATTGAATGAGTTTGAAGAGCCCAGATCTAGTTTCATCCATCTGGGCTACGATATATTCAGGGATACAAAAACATCAAATGTACAAAGAAGCTGCACAGATGGTCATCCGAGCTAAGGATGATGACTGTACATCTAAAGAATCACCAGTCTGCATCTACAGATGACTTTCTGATCTATGTACATGAAATGAATTTATAAAGTTGAGCATGGAAATGCTCGCCTCAGTTAGATCATGGAAATTATATTATGATGATGTATTGTATTGTATCTTATACAGGTCAACTTCCAGTTTGAAACCTCAGATCCTCATGATAAAGCATTTCACCTGACATCAAGATTTATGACTTCATGCTTTAGGGGGAAACTGTTATAGACATATTTGGGCACCTCAACCCCAATCTTATATGTCGATAAACTAGGGCTCATCAACCCCTAAAAGATTTATTTCATACCCTGAAAGAACATGGTCATCTGATTATATCATTCCCCAAAAGTTCCACCTGAAAAACCATCCAGAAATGGCCTAAACTAAACCATATTGGCTGCTACACTGGCCAGGTGTGATGCATACTGAGTGATACACTACTCAGGTGTGATGCATATTGATTAGGCCTTCTGTAGGATGCGATGGGTGAGGATGGACAAATGTACGAGACAGTTTGTTAAGTGGTTGCTCATTGAATCTTCTAGAAACTTCTCCTATGACACTTGCTTCTCTGAATTCACCTAGGGATGAGTAAGAGATCCAAGAAATCTCCAAGTGGAACCAAATGTAACAAGTGGAATGACAATAATCAAAACCCTAGAGATGACTCACACCCTTGCACACATCTATAAATGGATCCCTCATCTAAGAGATCTAGAGGCTGGAATTTTGTGAATTGCAAGGAAGTGTTGATAGTTTGTATTTGAGGAAATAGCATTGTATTGTTGGTGTGGTATTTTTATTTCATGAGGTGAAGAGGGATTGATGCTGGGAGGATGATGTTGGATCAGACAACTGGGTTGTAATTCTCCCTTCTATTTAATAAAGTTCTTCAATTTTTCTTCCATATGATTGTGCAATCGTGAATGTTCTTATTTGTGAATGCTATTATATCTTCATTATACTTCTGATTCTGTAATGCTTATGATATAATAGGTCAAGATGCTTTGATGGTTCTTTTTTACTGTGTTTCAACAGGTACTCTCCAAGCGGGATAAGTGTGGGGAGGAGTTGCAAGCTCTGTCAAGGGGGAAAGAGATCAAACAAGGGAATAAGAAAAAGTTACAGGTTGGTCCCTTTGTCTCTCTCTTATTTGTTATACATAGAAGAAATCATGAATTGTTTTAAACTATTGTTTCTAGGGTAGTTTCAAACCTAGAGGGCTAGTCGATCGAAAAGACACTAGTTTTCCCAGAAACACACTCGTGCTTCACACTTGCAGCTCGAAATCACCTACAACAATCCACCCACGATGCATCCATATTCAACCTTAATATATTCACACATTAATTTTTTCATCGCTTCACACCCATCAACAAGGGAGGAAATTTGTATTTCTATAAACATTATTAAACATGTGTATTACATATGTGCACATAATATATATAAAACCAAAAACCATACCATTTATATAAATAAATGATATGTGTGGAGAGAGAGAATTCAACAAGGGAGGAAATTTTTATCGCTATAAACCTTATTAAACATATGTATTACATATGTGCACATAATATATATAAAATCAAAAACCATACCATTTATATATATAAACTATATATAGAGAAAGGAGTGATGCCCTGCACAAAGACTTTAGACCTTCAAGGCTAAAATGAATCATCCTATAATTTAACCAAATTAACTACCATCAAGCCTTCCTAGCATCTATATTCCAATTCGGAGGTGAAATTATACCATTATCATCACCAAAACTTTTGTCAAAGGGTTGATGAGAAACTTGTAAGCCTTAAATTTTGTTACAACTTTGGTCCAAGCAATGCCAAAAAACCATCAAATTCTGACCTGTGATTCCATTTAACACCACTAGATATCATTGATGGATTTTCTCTCAAGTTAATAGGTATTTCTATCAATTCCACCTTCGACACCTTCGTCAAACACATGGTGGACATCCCATAAACTTGTAAACAAATTCCTTAACCTAATCCAATTATGTCCCAATTCAAACTAAGTGTTGTTAGAGATATCTGATACCAATCTATAGCATCCCCAACTCCCAACCAAGAAACACCACTTCAAAGTACTACTTAAATATAATTAAATTAAATGTGGAAGCGTAATTACACAAATCTTCCATAGCTTTCATCCTATGTCTGGTAATAATAATTATACAAAATGCAATACCTCATGCCATGCCAATGCATCATTCATCATGTATGGATTTACTTACATAATCACAACATAATTTATATATATATATATATATATGGATTTACTTACATAATCACAACATAATATATATATATATATATATATATATATATATATATATATATATATATAGATATATATATATATATATATATATATATTATGTTGTGTATTATGTAAGTAAATCCATATATATATATTATATATATATATATATAGATGACACATGAATAAATAGCCATGTACAAGAATTTGAGATAGCCAAACATGTGCAATGAAAACAATACATATATTTATATCAAACCTTAGCTAGGGTCTACAACTAAATACATATAAATATAACACAAGTCACAGAATTACGTCAAACACTCATTTTAGGGTTTACTAACAAGAGCACATATACACACATGGAAATACCATAAAATGTAACATTGTAATGCACAGTGAACACTTATCTATATCGATGGTCCAATTAACTAAAATCTCTCCATGTTCCTCCCAGTCATAGACCATGTGGTTCACAGGCTCAACCATAGGTCACCCTTGAGATGAAGCAGCAACTCCACAGGAAACAATGGTAAGACAAATAATAAAACCTAGCCATGGAACTAACCCTAGCAACCTCAACCTCCAACTGCAAGTTCATGTCCCCCTAACTGGCACCCAAGTGGTGCAGCCTGAGTCCTTCGAAAATTCCTACCTTCCAGAGTGACTTACGGTTGGCCAAGAAAATCTGCACCTATAGCGATAATAGCTTCATTTTTATCTAGTTTCCAAGTTCCAACTAGTCGAACTAAAATAAACCCCTCAATCCATGCCAAAGCCTAAACTAGGACTCTTCGACTATCTCCAAACCGAGTTCCCCACCAGAACTTCATGGCGCTAAGCCATAAATAGGGCCAAAAAACTCTTTGAGCCTCTAATATTTGTAGCCACCATATCTCACATAAATAGAATATATGTATGTCTTAATACATTTACTTAAGTAACTGCACCACTGGCGAGTTCTAGAGTCCAATCGAGGACTCACTAGTTCCTTAGTCTCGAGGACTGAATAATCACCACCCTTCCATCATTGAATCCTTAAATGACTTAATGAATCCCAAATGCATAATGATTCCCCCCTTAATAATAGGAACCTACACTTCCTTTATAATCCATGGCCTTCACTGGCCAAGCGATAGTTCCTAAATCCACATGGGCCCTAGGGTGCACTTTCCCAAAAGAAACTCAACTATTTCCTTTTGTACCTCTCAATTTGCACCCCCATTACGCTTTTTGTGGAGTAGGTTTCACAACCATACTTATTTTATTATTAGAAATATTAATTACCATATAATTACAAATCCACACTCTAAAGCCTCACAACCTTTACAGGAATATCCATATGGGCGTGTTGTCCCCACAATCTATTTAACATGGGTACAAGGGCATGCAAGCCTCAGAAAATAAACTCTGGATCAATAGCCTAATAGTCTAAATTATCTGACTCATTAGTCTAAACATCATTGTACATTATTTACATAAGTTCTGTAGGTTTATCATGTAATACTTGGCCCATCGGCCTAACCATGTGGATACTTCAAAGACACCCAATCATCAATATCCATATACATGCATATTCAAAATAGGGGTTAGGAATCAGTATTATAACTATAGGCAGCTCAACAATGCTATAATAAAGAGTAGGTACCCATTTTTAAGGATTGATGATTATTTGATCAACTTAGGGGAGTTGTGGTCTTTTCGAAGATTGAATTCAGATCTAGGAACCATCAAATATGAAGACATTCACAAAATGATTTTTAGAACGAGGTATGGGCACTATGAATTTGTGGTTGTGTCGTTTAGACTCGCAAACACTCCAATAATGTTCATGTGCTTAATGAACGATGTTTTAAGTTTGTATTTGGACAAGTTTGTACTAGTTTTCATTGATGACATCTTGGTTTATTCAAAAATCAAGGAGCATAAACAACATTTAGCAGTAATGTTGCAATTGTTGACAAAGAACAAGCTCAATTCCAAACCTAGCAAGTGTGAATTTTTCTAACCTTATGTTCAATATATGGGACATGTTATCTCCAAGGAAGGATTTCCAACAAACCCAGAGATTATCTAATCCATTATGGAGTGGCCTACTCCTCAAAATGTGATAGAAGTCAAATCCTTCATGGGAATGGTCTGTTGTTACCAGAGATTCATTTTCAAATTCTCAAAGATTGGACTTCTAATCAAAATGCTACAAAGAAAATGGGTTAAATTCTAGTGGTCATTGAAATGTGAAGATATCTTTGAGCAATTGAAATATTTTCTCACACGTGCACCAATACTAAGGATGGTAGATCCAAAGAAGGATTTTGTGGTGTGCATGAATGCTTGCAAAGAAGGGGTCGATGAAGTCCTAATGGAAGAATGATAGGTGGTTTGTTATAAGTCAAGAAAATTGAATGAGAGTGAGAGAAATTATGTCACTCATGACTTGGAGATGGCAACAATAGTGCATGCATTGAAAATGTGGAGACATTATCTCCTTGGAAGAAGGTTTATCTTAATGTCATATAATTGAAAGCTAAGGTATCTATTTGAACAAACCAAGTTGAACGTGAGGCAAGAAAGATGTATAGCCTTGATTAGTAAGTTTGATTTTGAAATCAAAAACATTAAGGGTAAGTAAAACAAGGTAGTTGATGCACTCAACAAAATGCTATAGTAAATCATGTGACAACTATAAATTCTTGTGATGTTGACATCCAAGAAAACATTAAAGGGGCAATGCAGTAAGATAAGCATTACTAACAAATAAAAGAATTCTTGCAGCAAGAGCCAGAAGGAATAATGAGTAAGAAATTCTCTTGCATCAAGGATGGACTGTTGAAGTTCAAAGTAAGGTGTTATATACATTGCATGGGGGACTTAAAGAATCTCATTTTTGATTAATTTCATAAAATACAATATTCAGGTCATCCAGGTTATTAGAAAATGATAATTTCTATGAAACAAATGTATTATTGGCCAAGCATGAAAATGGATGTGGCTAAGTACATTTCCAAATGCTTGGAATTCCAACAAATGAAGGGAGACTATATACATCCTGCAGGATTGTGACAACCAATCCCCCTTCCTAAATGGAAATGGGAAGTCATTTCAATGGAATTCATCACTTAGTTATCAAGGACAACTAGGTAGCATGATGCCATAATGGTGGTGGTAGAAAAGTTAAACAAGGTATCTTGCTTTGTAGCTATTAAATCTACTCACCAAACAAGTGATATTGCTTAGATTTCTATATATGAAATAGTCATGTTACAAGTTGTACCCAAGAAGGTCATCTCGAATAAGGATGTTGTGTTTACCTCCAAGTTTGGAAAGTGTTGTTTACTAGTTTTAGGATAGAGTTAGCCTTCGGCATAGTGTGTCATCCTCAAACAAATGGATAGACTGAAAGGGTTAACAAAGTGTTGGAATACATGTTGAGAATGTATGTCATGCATCAACCTAAGAAGTGGGAAGAATTTCTACCTTTGGCATAATTTTCCTATAATAATGGTACCAAGAATCATTAAAGATGAGTACATTATAGGTTGTTTGTGTAAAAAATGCAATACATGTATCAACTGGAATGATTTAGTGAATGGGGTGAATATCAAACCCGATATGTTGAAGGAGATGGAATAGGAAATATTTGGTATCAAACAACAAAGGAAAATAACTTAGGATAGGAAAACGATATATACAGATGAGTAAAGAATGCATAAGGAATTTTTAGTGGGGGAACATGCTTATCATTGCATCATACCAAGTAAAATGTCATTAAAGATTGTGTATTGTGGCAAGTTGGCATCAAGGTTTTGTGGACCATTCCAAATTTTAGAAAGAGGTGGGCTAATAGCATAAATATTGGCTTTTCCACCCATAGTGAAATAACATGATGTTTTCCATATCTCTTTACTTAAAAGGTATGTACATGATGTTAATCATGTTGTTGATTTGTCTAGGATGAAAGTGGAATCTAGGGGAGAATTTTAGCTAGAGCCACTATGGATTTTGGATCGGAGGAATATCACACTATGGAATCGAGTAATTGAGTAGGTCAAAGTGAAGTGGAGGCACTTTGGACTAGATGAGGCCATGTAGGAGATGGTTGATAAAATGAGGGTATCATACCCATTTTGTTTGTTGGATAAGAAAATTTAAATGTAAATGTAAATGCATGTAAGGGGTTGTGTATACTGTGAGTGTAGTGTTCAACATAGAATATTGTTGAGATTGGTGTTCAGTAAAGAGAACTCTGAAACTTTGTGCTCAACATAAAAGGATGGTTAAAATGGTGTTCTAGTGTAGAACACCAAGGAAGATGTTCCTTTAATGGGGTGGGGTCTTTGACAACCATTTTTTCTATCCCTCTTGTAATTATAATTATGAATTGTAATTCATGTAAATATTATGGAAATGTAAAGACAATGACTAGTTGTAAAGGGTGGACACATATTTTGAGTTTTGAGGAATTTTTAGGGAATTGGGTAACTCAAGTTATCCACCATTTTTCCTAACAAGAAATTAATGGCCTCGTGGTGGCAAGGGAGGTGGAGTATGGGATGCTTGAATGGAGGACAAGCCCATACCACCCTTATTTTCCTCATGGCCATGCTATGTGGTCAACACACAAGAGGCTGCAAGGGGGTCGATGGAGAAAATATCTGATGGGAAGGAAGAGGGTATTCATCACGATAATTAGCATGAGTGCAAAGAGAGAACTGCAATATGTGGAAGAGTGAATTGTTAGGAACAAGCATGGTTGATCTTGGTTACAATCATAGACCCAAGTTATGGGTTGTGGGTGCTTGTATGTTGGGTTAGGCATATAGGGATTTTAAAGTGAACTTTGGCAGATAAGGAGAACATTGGAACAAGCATTCATGTTAGATCAAGAGCACGCTAGGAAGTGTGGTTGAGAAGAGGATATAGGTGGAGACACTACATGTTCTAGAGCACTATCAAATTGCACACGTGGAAACTCAGTGTACTCTAGATCCCTAGTTTTCAAAAGGATATCTCTTTGTGTTTATGATATCTATGGGGTTAGTAGATTGACAACAATCTGCTCTATATTCCTAGGTGAATAGGTGGAGACACTAAGGATATAATCCTGAACTAAGTGAGTATAGATGGGATGGTCTCTAGAGTCTCATGTGATAAATTTGATTGGCATCATTTTTAATTCCCTTGAGCACTTAATCCTGAGACTTTGAATCTAGCTCTGGAGTGTTTAGCTCCAAGAAATATTGTAGTGTAGTTGGACTACGGTTGGGTGGAGAGTCGAAGTCCCTCCCTCCATTTCCATTTATTCACTCCATACGATAACTCACTTACTTATGTTTATGTGTACTCTTACAGCACATGAATTGTAACATTGTTGCAAATGAAAATGGATGTATCAACAATACACATGGAGGAATGGTACTATTCTTGGTTGCTTTCAATGAGATGCAAGTATAATTGTTCTCATGGTTTGAGGGGAATTTTCAAATCCCTATGACTACTGATTTTTTCCTAAGTGCAGGGATAAATTACATAGTGTATGTGTTTATTTTTTGGGTTCAGCTGGTTGCCACTATGTGTGGTTTTCATTGTTGATATGTTATGGATCTCATGATTATTTGTTACTATGGACTAGTGGAGGAAGCCTATAAGTAATTCTTTTATGGCATGTAATGTCGGTGTTTCTGATGGTGCTTGTTTGGGTCCATTATATGAATAATGGGACGTTGTTGTATTAAAATTTTTAGTTAAGTCTCAATGGTGCTTTAGTTGAGTCATGTGCCAGGAGGTAAGCATGTTAATGATTTTATTTCTCTTATTATGGTTATGTTTAATGCATGCGACACTAGTTTGGAATTGGTTTTCCTTTCCTACATAAATTAACATATGATTGAAGGTCTTTTTGCATGTAGAAGACAATGTTCTGAGTAACACTTTAATATGAGGAGAACCCTAGTAAAATCCCTAGAACACTCATAGAAACCCAAAAAGTCATTCTAGATGATTAAGGAAGAAAACACATGTATTTGGAGTTTGGACTTACACTATTCCAAACGATTCTGAAAGTTCGGGCGTTCAGGAGGAATGGCGAGTGTTACATTGTCAAGGGACCAAATTCTAAATGAGCCAAACATAGTTTTAAATGAGTGTTAGTTGGGCAAGACAGGGCATATCTAGCGTCATACCCTTTGGGGTTAGTGCAAAGTGGTGTTTGGGGATGAAGCCCATCACATGTAGTATTTCAATAGAACTCATGGGGTGGAGACTATGTAGCAAAGGGTGGTGCATGGATTGAATTAAACCAAATTAGTTCGAAGGTCTGATACATTTTAGGCAAGTGAAAGAAGGCAGGGTTAAAGGGACTAGCCCTAGGTTAGGCCCTAGCTGCACACTAATGGGATTTAGTCCGTAGGTCTCGAGGTCAAGGGAATTTTCCACACAAGAAGTCACGGGAATGCCAGTCTTCCCTAAATCTAGATATAATGTAAAATATTAACATAACTCGCTAAGGGGTTAGACTTGTGGGACCCTTCGATTAACCAATGTGTCAGGTGCCATGTGGGATTTTCCATGAACATATTGGTGCCAAGAACAATGTGGAACCATTTGGATAACGTTGGGTTGCCACGTGGTAGTTCCTTGCCTATGTTAGGATTTAAGTGGAGAAGATTTAAATGGCCATAAGATTTGATCTAGGTATCATATTTTGATAAAAAAATTATATCACTAGAAAACTCTCGAAGAGATGAACGTGATGGTGTTTTCCAAATTTAATTTTGCTAACTATGGGAAAGGAGGAATTTTGTAACCACATTTCCAGAATGATACCATGGAAGTTGGGTTAGAGCAAAGTAACACCTCCCATGCAACCAAGAAGGAGTTAGGGTTTTGGGGGGAGTGCTACATGCTCCTTATACATAATTTTAGGAGATGTAACCCTTATAAGTTCAATTAAACAATGTGTAACAACAAGTCTTACAACATTATCCTCATGAGTTATTAACTTAGGCTCACCCAAGTAGGTTGTTGTTGGAACCATAATTGCTTGCATTAGTTGTGAAGGTGTTTGATCCACCCTATGTAAACACACTGCCACTTCCTTCGACAAGCTAATAAGGGTATCGTTTGATGGAGACAAATGACCAAGTTTTCCTCCTCTTGCTCTTCACAATTTTTTCAAGGAACTCATCAACAAACCGTTGAATTGATATAAAAGGCAATTGAGAATCTTCTTTAGACTAATAAACAACTCAAGCTAGTAGGATTGATAGCTTTGATACCACTGTAATTTTTGGTTTACAAAAATGGAGCTAATTCCACTAGTAATTTCATTACCAAAACCTTCTAGATTTTGTGTTTAAGCAATCTTAAAAATATTTTGCAAACAATGCAATGAATTAAAATCCTTGCTCTATTAATTTTAGAAAAGAAATGCATATAAATTATTTGAGATGAAACCAAGAGAGTACAAAAAAATATTTATTTGATGATCTTGGAATCTACTAAGCATTCATTGCTCCATTTAGCTACTATAGGACCAATAAGTTAACTATTACAAAACATGAATCCCAACCATTGACAATTTAATGTTTGACATTGAATAAACACGCTCTCCCGATGTGTTTTGCGACATGTGCTTAACTGCCTCTCATGGATCCGTTAACTCTTTCAATCCACCCATTTACTAACACCTATGGGTTTTTATCTAATGAAAATCATGATTCCAGCAAGTGGTATCAGTGCCAAAAGTCTCAAGTTCAAATCACCCCTAACTTGTCATGGGGGGGAGATTGTTGGACATTGGATAAACTAGTGCTCCCCATGTGTTTCATGACATGTGCTTAACTTCCTCTCATGTATCCATTAACTCTAGCGATGTGTCCATTTACTAACACCTGTGGGTTTTGGTGTAATGGAAATCATGATTCCAACACTCAGGTTTCTACATGATAGTAAACTTGGCCATCTAGTTTAACTACTACAAATCTTCTGCAGCTGAGAGAGAACCACAATAAATACTTCTACCATGATGATGCTTTACTACTATAAATACAATTGGAATACTAATATGCCTATGATCTATCTCCTGATCTTGTATCCCAAAAAACTCACCATCTTGTAGAACAAACTTGCAAGATTGGGCTCTTGCTTCCTCATACCAGTCATCCATCCCCATCTCACATGTCATTAAATCATCTGTATGAAACCTAAACAAGTGTTCATGTGGACTTATGGTGTTGAAGCCTTGTCTATGTATTTCTAAAGAGGGTTGCACCACAACTTAATAGTAGGTATTTGTTGCTTCCCCATTAGCAACACTATTAGTCCTTAACATTGGAAATATTGGAATTTGTCATAGCACACCTAACTCCCAAGTATTCAAGCTCATCATCGTATTGTAATATTTTGTTCATAATAATCCTAGTTCTCTCCTTTATTGCTAAATGGAGTTTTGTAAGATCATTAATATCCTCTTGGTGACTTTCATTTGAAAGCCTTGTAGAAGAGACCGGTGCAGTAGTACACCAACCAATGATAATATACTTCACCCTACTATCATCTTCATGTATGATGGAATATGTAGATGACAAAGGATGTACACCCACGCAAATATCCTCAATCCTTTATTCTTCTTTCACCAACTGCTCATCAAACAAGTGAGGTTTCAGTGTCCCTTAACATTGTTTGACAACATTGTGTACAAAGTTGTAAGCAATTATTGAAGTGACTTTTTTTTTTCTAAACAACCAAGAACAAAGATACAATATGCTAGAAAATAACATCATTTTCATTAATAGTTACAACCACAGTGGTTCTCATGTAATCATAAATAGGTTTGTTATGATCCTCACTGATGGTATTGACGAAATAATAAAACATCTATAGAATAAGATCATCACAATCTAAATCAAGCATGATAACACATTATCTCACCATTTCCATCAATTATAAGACCTTAACCCTCTTATTAAAGGAAGGGCTTCTATTGTCAACTAACTAGTGAAGACTTCCAATGATTAATTCGAATAACTCCATCATTATATCCTCCTTATACAAAATGTTAGGAGATGTAACACTTATAATTTCACTTAAATAGTGTGAAACAACAAGTCTTACCTCCTTGTCATCATGCCTTAGTAACGTGTGCACACCCCAAGTCAATCGATGCCTTCCCGAATGTAGAAATGGTAGAAACCAACTGATCAATAATTGTGATGGCATTGCAACAGATGTTATTGTTGGTGCTAACTTCAAAGTTTGTTTTGATCTAGTGGTGTGGGTATGAGTTTTCATGAAATTTAGGATGGAGTTTATTTTTTGTTAGTGTTACAACTATAGCTGGTGTTGGTGATTCAGTATTTCGTGTTGCTAGTGGTTATCCTACACCTTTCCATGACCTAGTTTCAGCACTTAGGTCTAATTTATTTTACTAATACAAAGTAAGTCGTCACTGATAGAGAGAAGGTGATGGAATTTATTTTTCGAAGGGAAATGGAGTTTAGTCTCAGATGGGACTGCAGGAGATGCTAGTGTTAGTACTAACTTCGAAGTTTGTTTCATTCTAGTGGTGTAGGTATCTGTGACTACCAATTTGACATTGGTTGTGTTGGGCATGCCTTGGTTGGTTGCGACATAGTTCTTGACACTCGTTGCACTATCTTGGTGTGGATAATTTTGCAAGGACTTGGCCATTGGGTTTCTTTAGATAATCATCCCATCACATTTGACTCCCATTGATTGACTCTTTCGATGTTGGTAGTTTTACACTGATTATTCATGGGCATTGGCGAACTTCTTATTTTGGTTATAAATATTGATCTCTATTGGTTACTGATCAATTTTCTATGCTTGAGTATCCCCTAAGGGGCGGATTCGACTATCTCAAAACTCTCCCTCATAACATATTTCAATCCTTTGATTAGGTGGCACAAAATTGGGTTTCCATTCTTACATACAGTCTGCACATTAGTATACTTCATAACCAATGGTTTATTATACGTTTACTACACGTTGATGATGCAGAAAAGATCTTGGAGCATACTTGGGTCAAGGGCCGCAATTATCTTCTATTGGAACATTGGCTTCTTGGTTTTGATCCATTTATGGAGGTCCCCTCTAAGAAACTCATTTGGGTCAAACTCCTGACACTTCCACTTTTTTTCTACTCCCGAATGTCACTCATCAACAACATAAATGCCATTGGGAAATTTTCTTTTCTAGATGATAAAATCATGGTTGCAATGGATAAGCGGATTGCATGGGTGCTTGTGGATATTGATTTCTCACATGGACTCCATATAGAAGTGGAACTCATATAGGGCACGTTTTCTTCTTAAAAATGCATTTATTATTGGGGAATACCCTTTCACTGTCTCGGGTGTCATGCTACAGGACATATTATTGCTAAGTGCCCACTCCAATTTGAGGCTTCTTGACAGCATTCTTAGAGTATTTTTACATGTACTGACAAGAAGGATTTTTTGGGAACATGTCAAAACACTCCACTCCTGAATGAGACTAGTCACCAATCCATACTAGGTACTTATACTAAAATTCCTTCTGATTTTCCTAATTTTCCTATTGTTGACTATCACGTTTTGATGCATACCCTAGTGATATTTCTTCCTCACATTCTTGCCCCCTTACCCCACCTCATCTGTCTAGCTCTACATCCAAAGATACATTGACCCTCCATGGGGATATTTCGTGGGATACTATGAGTGGATATTTTCCACACTCTAACTATTTTACATGATAATCTTTCCATGAGGATGTGAGGATATCGACCATTTTCAAATATCTCCCCATTCTTCACTCTAGATCACTAGACCCTCATATTGGTCATGTGAATTCGTCTTCTTCTTTTGATGCAGTTGGGGTGGATATTTTTATCCTAGTGACCTCCCTAGATATACAATATGGGCAATTTTCTAGTAACACTTCACCTACCAATTTGATTGGAAGTCATATTGACTTGTTAAGCCTTCATCCTAAAGCTGGCATTGCGTTGCTCCATATGCATTCCTCTTCTTCTCCTCTGTTTTTGGTTCACATTATTCCCCATCATTTCCATAATGTGACCATTCGATTGAAGTAACATCCCTTGATTCTTAAGACCCCTACTATTGTGAGTACATTCATTGATGTATCAACTCTCCCATTACTATTTTCAAACCTCCTTCATTTGATATTGGACCTCTCCTCTTTGGGCTCTTAGAGAGTTTATTCCTACTAATTATTATATCCCATGAAGATCATATTTGTTAATATCATGGATTTTTGGAGCACCCAGAAGACCGTCTCTCTTAGACACTTCATTGGTTTCTATCAATGTATAATGATACTCTTTCACAAGACTATGTTAGCTAGTCACAAAGTATGCACCATTCTTCTAGAGATTTTCCTTGGCTGGATGGTCTCAACAGTGGATGTTGTTGGACTATTGGGTGATCCTGCTGTCATGTGGAACAATAAAGATGTTGACTGTTTGGCATACAAAACATTTGTAGGTATCTTATTATCTAGATATTTTATGGGTTTAAGTTCATGGATACATATCCATAATACTTATGCTTCATATTCCAATCAACTTAATTTTTGGATGCTCTAGAGTGATGTGGCCTATTGAAAATGGGCTATTTGATTTTGGCTAGTGACCTTAACCTTACAATGGATTCAAATGAGACTTGGGGGGCTAGATGCAAACCAGATTAGTAGGCTAGATACTTCAGAGATCTTTTTTGGAGGAATCATATAGTTGACATCTTGCCAACTCCTATGAGGCCTACCAAGAAGAATGGTCGGTTGGGCTTTGTAGATATTGCGAAAATACTTGACCTCTTTTTAATTCATGAGAAATTGGTGGAGGGGTTGGGCTTAATCAAAACTTGGGTCATTCCCATCAGCCTATTGGATCATGAACCTATCACTCTCCATTAGAGGGGAGATGGGGACTAGAATGGCCTTCCTTTTAAGTTTAACTATCATTGGCTCACTAATTCAGATTTTGAGGCATTGGTCTAATCATATTGGACATCAGACACTAAAAAAATGGGTTCTTCGCATTTGGTTGCTATTGGGGATAAGCTTTGAAATACCAAGTAGATAGTTTGTCATTGGATTAGGGCTCAAAAGAGAAACCACATTCAGGAGCTTGAAGAGATTGACCACAAACACAACATCCTAGTTGATCCTTCTCATAAGGATTATTTCACTGCTACACACAATTTTTAGTTATCTTCTCTTTAGTGTCGGAAAGGGGATATTCTGTGGTTTCAAAAATAAGAATTCCAACTTAAATTTTGGGCCATTTTGATTAAGGGGGGTGTCACGCGGAATGAGTCGATCTTGCAGACAAGATAGACCTTCCTAGAATCTAATGAAGACCTAATGACAAATAAACCAACCAGACACTATATTTCTCTAAATGTGCTTTATAAATAATGGCAAACAAATGTGTTTTAAGGCCTACCTCATGTCCAACGCAAGTTTGGATATGCCTTTGCTCCTTTGATCCAAGTAAGTTCCTTCGTCACAAACCTGCAAGCACAAACAAGGAAAACGATTAAATAGCACCTGAATATCCAATATTATAAAACATATTTAACATGAAAGTCAAGGAGTCCATGAAACAAATAACATAAGATACTTGTTGAGAAAAATGAGCTTGATTGTATTAATTCAAAGGAGAAGAACCTTACAACCTTTGCCTTGACGCTGTACAAGCTCCTCCCAGGGTCCAACAAGAAGTCTCCTCTACTTTGACAAGCTTCACTCACTCCCCAATGAAGCCAAAAAGGTATGTGATCTCTCCTTTTAAGCTCAAATAGGAAGTCTTGATTTCACTAGCATTTACCCTCAAAAGTTCAGCTTCTAACCTCTCTGGCCACTGACCCAATGCCTCAATTTATAGTGCAATGGAGACCAGTTACCAGCTCCTCCTTCAAAGGGATAGAGTCCTCCTTCAAAGGGATAGCTCCTCTTAACAAGGGATTAGCTCCTTCTCTTTTGGGATGCATGAACCACTTTGGAGCGAACAATCCACGTCAAAATTCCTTCTAGAAACATCTAGAATTAACCCAAAGTGAGCTTTTTAAGATAAAAATTGCGCCTTTTGACTTTCACAGGGGTACGCACCCTCCCCTTTACATAAAAAGCGTATAAGTACGCAGGTATTCTGAACAAAAGGTGCAGGCCCGTAGGAAAAAGTGAGAG
The DNA here is from genome assembly GCA_000404065.3 of Pinus taeda. Lineage (NCBI taxonomy): Eukaryota > Viridiplantae > Streptophyta > Pinopsida > Pinales > Pinaceae > Pinus > Pinus taeda. The sequence goes on from APFE030063127.1 coordinate 54,997, forward strand.
AAAGTTCGGAACCAGAGTTACATTGCTTTTTTGATGTCTTTCTCTCATTTCCAAAGCTTGTTTTGAAGAGCTGAGGTCTGAGACTTGCTTAGGAGGCTGGTATAGGTGGTGATAGACCCATACCTACTACAAATAATCAAGGTGACGATATTTTTGTGTAACACACCATCGCACAGTTTGGGGATGTCATAGCATAGTACCAATCTTGGCATTGATATGTGACTGAAAGATATCAATTAGAAGTTGTTGAGCTAGAGTTTCCCCAAACTCAAGAGTGATAGTGTTTCGTCTTCTTAGGATGTCTAGTTGGCTCTACCCATTTTTGTATTATATGTGTATGAGTGATGGTAATATTATTTTCTAAATAATTTGTAAGTGAAATTCTGAGTTTCAATTGTGGAATGTGAAGAGTCATGATGTAATGTAATTGAAAATTCATTTGTAAATAAGTTGAAGAGTGATGAGGGAAGTCCAACAGTCACACAGGGGAATGCGAAGAGTCACTCCCTTTGTTATAAATATAACCTTATAACTCATGTAAAGGGATTTTGGGATTCAATCTTTTGGCTAGGCTTAGGCTTAGAATCAGGAGTTTGGGAGTTTTGTGAGAGCCTTAGCTTCTCTGTAGTGTAGAGCAGGTATCTTTGTTTGGAGGAGCAAGTGATGTTGACTTCATGTTCCACCATTGGGACTAGTGGTCTGCCAATCATATCTATATGATTAGAACTTTCAGTCTAATAAAAGCATAGAGGAGACATATTTTCATGCATATGTTGTGTATATAGTAGGATTATTCCTGTTGCATTTGCAATGTATCTTATTTAACATATGCTTATGATTATGAACTATTTTGTTTGCATTGGTACGAATCTTGTTGAATGCATGACGTTGTATTATTTCATCACTATTAGCTTTTGAAATATTTCGCATATTAGCTTGTGATGTCTTTATGCTTGTGTGTCTCTTTCAAGCTACATATTATTACAGGCTTCTAAGGGGTTCAATCGTTTTCCCTTCGCATGTTGTAACCTTCATGCATCGCACTTGACTTTCTGTAGGGTCACGCACTTGCTCTCACCAAAGTCACCATACATCACCCTATGCATTATTGTAGCTAAGACATATCATAAACACCTACTGCATCGGCAACTAGGACATACTCCGAATGGGAGTCCTACACCAAATGATGTGAGGTCCAATTAAGACTTTATATCGGGTAGATCCCGTGAATGTTGGTTGGTCTAGCACTATCAACAAGAGGTTATCCTAGTTACTATAACTAATATTGTATTATATTAATTATTATTATAATAACTAAGTAATTAATTATTATAAATTAATTAATATTAAGCATTGAGTTATTATAAATATTATAATTAATAATTAATAATTTATCAATTAATTAATAATCAATTATTTTTTATTATTAATTGCATTAAATTAATAATACTTTACCAATTAATATGAATTGGTTAAATTGAAATAATATTCCTTTCAATACTTTATTTTATACTAAAGTAATATACAAATATTTAATACTAAATAATAACACTAATTTTATAGTATTTTAAATATTAAATAATAACATTAATATATTAACTTAATCATTAACTTAGTTTTTTGATACAGTACTTACTTAATAGATATTAGTATTATGAATATTTAGTGTTTAATATTTTATAAATATTTAATTATCACATTGCTATAATATCAATAAATGTAGAAAATATTATTAAAACATTTAAATAGTCTTAATAAAAGTTTAATATAATATTAATGGTAGATTAATAATATCTTATTCCACACATTTATAATGTCTTACTTATAAATTAATCTATCCATTAAAACATGTTAATTATGGTTGACTATTGTTGACATGGCTAACTATAGTCAACATCGTTATGGTTGACTGTTGTTGACATGGTCAACTGTAGTCAGCATGGGCATCATAATCAATAATAGTCAGGTTGACTACCACAGTGAACCATAGTTACCATGAACATCATGGCCTATCAGTAGGTGACCCATTGCCAACCACAGTGAACTATATTGAAATATGATGGATGGTCATTGTTAACCATTGATGCATATAGTGGATGACCATGGTTAGCCATATTCAAACCATGGTTGAGCATCAACAACCATCACTTCAATGGTAACCATAATGAAATCAAGGTCAACTAGAGAGACACCATAGTTGAAATATGGTCAAGCACAGTCAAACCATATTCAAATCATGGTGAACTATAGTTAATCATGTTTAACTATGGTTGACAATAGTCAAACCTTGGTCAAATGAGGGTGAGCCATATGTAAACCATGTTCAACCATAATCAATCATGATCAACTATAGTCAACCATAGAAAAACCAAAGTTAACCATAGTCATACAATCTCTAACCATAATCATTCATAGTTATTACATTGTTAGCGATGTTTTAAATCTTGTTAACTATAAAGCTTAAATCCAAGGGTATATTACATTGATGCATAAAATCAATTGAATCTATAAAACCCTAGAAAATTCTTGTTACAGATATTCAAGTCATACTTGGTCTTACAATTCACTCTCAGTGACTGTTGTTGAAGAACACAAAAAAGAGACAATATATTATTAAATCCTAAGTATTAATCACCCTATATTATAAGTCAAATATTAGTAACCCTAATATTAAAACTGATATTATAAACCCTATATTATGGACCATAATATTCAACCCAACATTATTAACCCTCATATTAAAAACCCCAAATTAAAGGGAGTTGTCTTTAGTGCGACTTTTTGGAAGCTTTTCCGGTGGATTTTTCCTGTCTAATTTCTCTAAAATCCAGCAAAAATTCATTGAAATCACAAGTTTGATGGGTAAACCTACACAATAGAAGTGCCCTAGGGGTTTTTCAGGGTGTTGAATCCATGTATACAATCAAAAAACTAGTTTAAATAACACAAATCAAGATTTCACCACAATTTTTTCTGTCAGATTCCGGCACCAAAAACTCCAAAAAGTCGCAGTAAAGACAACTCCAAATTAAATTGTGATTGAATTGTTTCAAAGAACTATATTCTACAATTATTGTTTGACTAGCTTGAAATAGAAAACAAAACAAACATATAATCAAGTCAACACACAATTAGATGCGTATAGAAAACATGAAAAACTTATAATTAGGTTAATGTAGAATTACATGCATACATGTAGGTCTAACATGTTGTAGGTATAAAATGTTATCATCGGACTTGGTCAGGTAGCATTTAAATGTATTCCTCATATTAATCCCCTAGGTTTATAATATTAATAATCCCTTAGGTTTATTGATCACTTAGATTTATAATATTAATCCCTTGGGTTTATTGATCCCTTGGATTTACAATATTAATCCCTCGAGTTTATCAATCCCTTAGGTTTATAATAATAATAATCCATTAGGTTTAATATTATTCCCCTTGGTTCATAATCCATTGGGTTTATAATATTAATCCATTGGATTTATAGTATTAATCTCTTGGTTTATAATATTAATCCTAAGGTATATAATATTAATCTTCTGGTTTATATTCCCATGGTTTAATATTAATCCTATAGTTTAATACTATTCCCTTGGGTTTATTAATCTTAGAATTTGTATTCTTATGGTTCAAAATTACTGTTAGCTCTGCTATGCAATGCTGATTTTCTAAGGTCAGAAAGGATCATGGTGCGTTTGGTTATGTTCAAATGTTGGCTCACATTGGTCACTGTTTCCTTTCTTCCTTCATCTCGCTCATCTCTAAACCCTCCTCATTCCCTAAATAAGCCTTCCGAAACCCGACAAAGCCCCTTTTGGCTTTAGCCCCGAGCGTAAAACCCCAAACCCTCCATGAAACCTCACCCATATGACTCTGTGCACTCATAAACCCTTCAGTGAATCCCCGTCGATGATCACCCCGCCAATCCAACAGCTCCCGTTACACCCGATAAAGTGACCTACTCGATCATTTCCCACCGTCAGATCATCTCTACTAAGATTTGACGATCTTCGCTCTCATCGCACCAGTAGTATGATCGAACGTTAGTGCGTGATGAGAGCAATTTTTCTCTCTCATCTACCGCTACATGTCGATTGCCCAATGGAATCGCATGACCCCAGGCACTTACCGCTTAGGGCCTAAAAGCGGTGCGATGGATACCATTTACCACCCGACCAACTTCCTCACCCGTTAAAAGCCCGTGCAACTCCGTTTTTCGATGACCATCTGATTTTTCCGCTGAAGATCTGACAACCCCAACTCACCCCGCTCTCGCCTCGATTGGTAACCTCCGTCGAGACATCTCCACCGTCTGTTTCCTCGATCCGACAGCCATTTTTCCCGCTCATCCAAATCGTCCACTCACCCATGCACTCCATGTCCTCTAACCATTCTGTTTTCCCAAAGAAGGAGATAACCAGTTTGCCAGCATCAGTCACAGTCAGGCTCCCAACCAGCAGATTTAACAAAAAGCATGACCAGGGGAGAAAAGGACAAGCATGACCCTGTAATTGAATTTATCAGTCATGGACTCCACTGGTACGAGCACTCCAATAGCCTAAAAGGATAGCACAACACCTGAACAGATCGAATTCACCCACAAAACCAAGAAAACACGTTCAGAGACTCCATCAGGCTGTTAAATGCGGTTGGTGGTCAATTATGACCCCTCCATACCTAAGCAGCCAAGTGCCCTTGCAATGAAAATCTATAAATACTCAAAAACAAGATGTAATCAAGGTTGGAATTTGATGTAAGGTTCTATTAGGGCCTAAATCTACCTCAGGCTAAGAAAGGTAGGTCTAGGGTAACATCAAACCACGCTTAACCTGGTAGCTAGCCCTACTAGGTCGGGAGAGAGCTCTCTCCTTGTCAATCACAATGAAAATTTATCAAGGAAGGCTTGAGATGACTGATATGAATACTAATTTTAGGCTAGGTATGTTTGCTTAGAGGAATTTGATTGATTTTAATGATTGGTTGCTGGATCAGATGAGGAAGGCAACTTTGGGTCCGGGAAATCAACACAGATTTGCAGAGGTTTCTGTGGGGCGAGGTAGGCAAGTGTTTTAGCACTTTGAAATGAGTGTAATGGTGAGTCTAAATACTGGTGAGGAGTTGGAGAGGGCATGCAAATGTCATGAGTCCTCTTCAGATAGTAGAAAACATGTAAAACTAAATAAACCCTAAGGCAGAGCACTGAGATACCAATGGATTCTACCTTTTACACTTGATTCACTTAGTTATGCAGAAAGAAAGAGATGGTGGCACACATAAACATAAGATAAACTGAATTACAAAGAAGAAAACAATGCTAATTCACATTACCACAAGAATCCCACAAAAAGCTGCAAAACCCTGGTTTATTTCCTTGCCAAACTGCAGAAGTGATGTACAAAGTAGCTCAATGCATCCACAAGAGTCCAACCTTGACAAATGACTAAGAAAGTATAATATATAGGCATCAAGCCACCTATGCTAGCCATCAGGGTCGAATCCATGAGTCAAGGAGCTGTTTCAACAACATCTAAACTAGGAACTAGAAAATACACAGTGTAACAACTTGCCTCAAAAACTATGGAAACTGATTCATTCAACCTCAAACCAGCTCTAAATTGATGTATCTACCTCTTCAAGTAATTTTTCATCATTTTTAAATCATAGTATATCAAGTTACATCATATTACATCATCAATTTACCAAAGAGAGAAGAAAAAATCAAACTGGCAACAAACTAGGTGAAATTATGAGTTTTTAGGCAAAATTGGCAAAATTTTGCTTGATGCGCAACGCCATTTCAAGGCTACGTTTGAAGGCCTTCCACTCATCCAAATCAGGCACAAGATAGCTTGTTGGAAAGCCTTGCCTGTCTAGTTTCTTGAACACTTCGAATTTTCTGATTTAGAGGTCATTTACCCCCTCAAAAGTAGATTCTCCCAAGACTAGTTCCTGTGTGTCCAAAAAGTGGCAGAGAGGGCATTTTTTGGGTTTTTTTGCCCTTTAGGTGACCCAGATCTCCTCCAAATCTTATGAAACTTTTTGTGTTTCATTTTTTTTCCATGACGAATCCAAAAATGCAAGCAATTTTGCAAAATACTGATCCAACTCAATGCACAACGCTGGTGGCGTTGCGCATCAACTGAAAATCCCTGTGTTTTTAATTACAAAATTGTAAAATCACAAAATTTTTCTAAAATTTCTCCAAATTTGGCACATGGGTCCCTCATTGATTGCTTTTTTGGGCTAGTGAAGCCTCAGCCAAGATCTTTAGCTTATCATGCTCCTTTTTTCTCCTTAAGTCTCTCTGTGGAACTGTCACTAAGTGTTTCTTCTTCATAACTTGTTTCACTACTTCTTGTCATGGTGGTTGGTGCTTGTCTTAGGAAAATGAAGGTATGGTAAAAAAATGGTAATGAAAGAGGACAAGGGTGATGAGTATGAAGAGATTTTAATCTTTGGAAATAGAATTGGGGAATGAAGGGATTATTTTTGGGAAACTAGGGTTTAGTGAGGAATTTAGGGTTTGGTGAAGGGATTTAGTTGTTTTAGTGGAGTGGGATATGGAAAATAGGATAAATGGAGTGATTTAGGCAAATGGAAGAGGGAAAAGGGTTTAATGATGTTTTTTATGATGGTGGAGTAAAATTTGCACAATGAAATGGAAAACAGTGAAGACAAGCTAGGGTTTGAATTTCAAAATGCAAAACTTATGAAGAAAACATGTAGGAGATCAAACTCAGCTCAAGAACAATGATAACTTACTCGTATGAGAGAGATTCAGCATTTTTGAGGGTTTTTGGGTGATTTGGAATGTTTTGGCAACTTCTTGACTGATGTGTAGCACACTGAGCCCAATGCACAGTGCCCTTCTGATGCGTAGCACTAGTGTAATTTAACACTGGCAAAAACTGTCTGATGCGTAGCGCTCCTTTGATGTGCAATGCCAACCCTCTAATGGGTAGCACTTTTTTGCAGATGAATTTTGAACACCTTCCCAATGTCCAAATTGGGCATGTGATAGCTTGTCGGAAATCTTATTGAGTCTACTTTCCAAAACATCTTGAATTTTTCAATTTGGAGTTCATTTGTCCTGTCAAAAGTCAAATCTCCCAAGACTGGTCAAAATGTGCAAAATGAGGCTGCCTAAATGCAAAGTGCTATTGCAGTCAACTTTTGAAGTCTTACTCAACTCCAAATTGAGCTCATGATATCTCATTGGAAATCTCTCTTTGTCTAGATATCATTTAAATCATCAAGAAAGACATTTGAACATCCCAGCTTGGTGAAATCTTGATTTTCCCAAAGTCACTCGAGAAGTGCATCAATCTTCCTAAGGCCAATGATGTTTTCGACATTTCTCCCAAACCATGAAACCTGTGTAAAAATGGAAAGCGGTTTTTCTTTTGGGTCAATGATGGACAAAAACCTCTCTCACTTTTGTCAAATTCATATTTTCTTGCTTAGAAACATAGTTTGAAGAAAACCTATCTCGATGTGTGGAACAGGGGATTTGTGGAAATGAAGGGAAACGAAGGGGATAAGGGGCTTCTAAATTCTTGAGAAAATTTTAGAAAGTAGGGAGGGATGTTAGGAATTAGGGGAAAGTGGAATTTCAAAGATTGAGTCAGGGGAAGGGGTCCAAAAGGTCAAAACACAGGCCTAACCTAGAAAATTGTCAAATTGTAGCAATAAACTAGGGTTTGTGGGAAAATGATGAATTTGAGGGATATGAGTGATGGGAATTGTTTAAGAAGGTATATTAGGGATAGGGGAAGGTGTATGAACATCAGGACACAAGTTTTGTTTATCATTTGGCCATCTAAGAAAAATTACCTTCAAAACCCTAGGAGAGGGAAATGGGCCTTACCCAAGTACAACTGAAGCATGAACAAGGTGTAAAATGACCCATTGGAACCTGAAATGATGATGACAACTCTATGAATGATGATACACTCAGCTGAATGGTGACATGGACCGACACTTGGAAAAATTTGGAAAGATTGAAAACAAACCCTAGACCTAATGAGACCTAAAACCCTAAAATGATTTTTGCAAATGTAATGACAAAAAATGACTGTAGATGACCTGAACATGTGAAAATAGGCCAGCAAGTAAATAATATGAGGGAAATTGAGAATGAACCACTACCATCAGATGATCCATGACCTAACGGAATGCAACTGATCGGATGGGACACCTAATATGCATGCAAAAGAGAAATTTGATAGCTGATGGAGAGATGAAGATACCGACACTAACAGGTTCAACTTCTGGAGACTGTAGATATTTTGTCACTTGCAGCGTCTCGTCTTCATTTTCAACTAATACAAGATTCTTTTGCTATTAACTGCTCACTTTCCATTTTCCTCTGTTCCAAGCTTGTACCTCATATGTTGTGTTCTTGATCTCTTGATGTTTAGCACTAGAAAACTGTCATCTTATCTCTATGTCAGAATCTTGTATGCATCATTGAATAGGTTTCCTAGGTTTCTTTCTATCTAATGCAAGAGATTTGTCATCCTGTCTTTGCATTATTAGATTAGATTTACAGGTTTCTTTACTAGTTGCAGCCGACCATCACATGGTCTTGTGCATATGCTGGTGTGGTTAGTATTCTCCATATTCATCTAATATCTAAACTATGAGCATTGGTGGTCTAAAGCCTTGTAATCTGAGGGTGTTCACGCATGTCTGGAGTGAAACAAAGTAGAAGTGGTTATCTGGCTTGAACCAAACCATCATTCCTTCCATTAAACCTGCAACAATAGTTGAATTTATATGTTACCAGGCATCTCCGAGCTACAACCTAGGAGAGTTTCTTGGAATCCTAATATAATTGGCGCCGCTACCGGGGAGAGGAGATTGAAGCTCAGCTTCCCTAGGAGAATGACACAGATCCAACTTTGATGATAGACAAAGTCTGGACACATTGTTGGTTGTAATAATCTATCTGGTGACTCTACTAGAGGAAGAACCTTTTGGCAACTCCACATCATAGTTCTTGCTCAGTTTATGAGACATACTCGGAGAAATCCTCAGAAACCACTCGCTGACCCAGTGCCTGACCCCGAGAAGATTGTCAAGTAGAGAAAAACATCACAGAAAGGAGCACCAGGATCAGGTAAGCCTAAACAATCTTATCTATTTCTGCAAGAAAGGCTTGTAGCTGAGCATGCACATGTTGAAAATATAGAGCTGTCATCCTGTCTTTGCATTAGTAGTGTATATTTACAAGTTTCTTTACTAGTTGCAGTCGGCCATCACATGGTATTATGCATCTGTTGGTGTGGTTAGTATTCTCCATATTCATCTAATATCTAAACTGTGAGCATTGGTGGTCTAAAGCCTTGTAGTCTGAGGGTGTTCACGCATGTCTAGAGTGAAACAAAGTAGAAGTGGTTATCTGGCTTGAACCAAACCATCATTCCTTCCATTAAACATGCAACAATAGTTGAATTTATAAGTTACCAGGCATCTCCGAGCTACAACCTAAGAGAGTTTCTTGGAATCCTGACAAATACTTTTAGAGTTCAATGTTATTCCATTGGGTTTATAATCCCTTGGGTTTTAATATTAATCCTTTGGATTTATAATATTAATCCCGAGGTTTATAATATTAATGTTAGGGTTTAATGTTTATTTTAGAGTTTATAATATTTATCTCAGGGATTATATTCCTTAGGTTTATAATATTCATCCCTTGAGTTTGTGACAAATATTTTTTCAAAGTGTAAAATAAATCATGGTCAACCATGGTAAATCATGGTCAACATTGGTCAAACATGGTTGAACATGGTCAATTATAGTTAACCATGGTTTAATGCCACATTGTGACAAAGATTGTCTCAATATGAAAATCAACCATAGTCCAACGTCGCATTGTGAGAAATATTGTCTCAATACGAAAGTCAATCATGGTCAATCATGGTTAACCATGGTAAATAACCATGGTCACATTATGACAAAGATTGTCAGATGGTCCAATATCACATTGTGATAGCCATGGTCAAGCACGGTCAACATGGTCAAGCACAGTCAAACCATATTCAAACGATGGTCAATTATAGTTAATCATGTTTAACTATGGTTGACAATAGTTAAACCTTGGTCAAATGATGGTGAGTCATATGTAAACCATGTTCAATCATAGTAAAACCATGGTCAACCAGAGTCATATAATCGTTACACATAATCATTCATAGTCATGACATTGTTAGCGATGTTTTGAATATTGTTAATCATAAACCTTAAACCCAGGGGTCCACTACATTGATGCATAAAATCAATTGAATCTATAAAACCTTAGAAGAGTATTATTACAAATATTCAAGTCACGCTTGGTCTTACAATTCACTCTCATTGACTATTGTTGAAGAATACAAAAAAAGACATTATATTATTAAACCCTAAGTATTGAGCACCCTATATTATAAGTTAAATATTAGAAACCTTAATATTAAAAGTGATATTATAAACCCTATATTATGGACCCTAATATTAAAACTAATATTATTAACCCTAATATAAAAAACCCCATATTAAATTGTGAATATCGAATTGTTTCAAAGAACTCTATTCTAAAATTATTGTTCAACTACCTTGAAATAGAAAACATGACAAACATATAATTAGGTTAACGCATAGTGAGATACATATAAAAAACATGAAAAACTTATAATTAGGTTAGTGCATAGTTACATGCATAATGTTGGCATAACATATTGTAGGTATAAAATTTTATCATTGGACTTCTTCAGGTAGAGTTTAAATGTATTCTTAATATTAATTCCCTGGGTTTATAATATTAATAATCCCCCGAGTTTATCTATCCCTTGGATTTATAATATTAATGCCTTGGGTTTTTAATATTAATCCCTTGAGTTTATCAATCATTAGGTTTACAATATGAATCCCTTGGGTTTAATATTATTCCGCTTAGTTTATAATCCATTGGGTTTATCATATTAATCCATGGGATTTATAATATTAATCACTTAGCTTTAGAATATTGATCCTAAGGTATAAAATATTAATCTTACGGTTTATATTCCTAATGTTTAATATTAATCCTAGGATTTAATGTTATTCCCTTAGGTTATTAATCTTAGAGTTTATATTCCTATGGTTTAATATTAATGCTAGGGTTCAATGTTATTCCCTTGGGTTTATAATATTAATCTTGAGATTTATAATATCAATGTTAGGGTTTAATGTTTATTTTAGGGTTTATAATATTTTATATCCCTTGGGTTTATAATATTATTCCCTTGTGTTTGTGACAAAGTTTTCTCAATATGGAAATCAATCATGGTCAACCATCATCAATCATGGTCAACTTTGGTTAAACATGGTCAATCATAGTAAATTATGGTCAACCATGGTCTAATGCCACATTGTGACAAAGATTGTCTCAAAATGAAAATCAACCATTGTCAACAATTGTCCAATGTGACAAAGATTGTCTTGGTATGAAAACCAATCATGGTCAACGATGGTCCAACGTCGCATTGTGACAAAGGTTATCTCAATATTATAATCGACCATGGTGAACCATGGTTAGCCATGTTTATTTTAGGGTTTATAATATTTATCTTAGGTTTTATATAGCTTGGCTTTACCATATTAATTCGTTGGGTTTAATATTATTCCCTTGGGTTTATAATATCAATCACTTGGGTTTAATAATTTAAGGGCTCATATTCCTAGGGTATAATATTATTCATAGGCTTTATAAGATTAATCCTAAGGTTTAATGTAAATCCCTTGGTTCGATAATCATGCTCAATCATGGTCCAATGTCACATTGCAAGAAAGATTGTCTCAATATGAAAATCAGCCATGGTCAACCATTGTTAACCATGGTCAACCATGGTCAATCATGGTCAACCATGGTCCAATGTCACATTGTGACAAAAATGTCTCAATATGAAAAGAAAGTTGGGCAACCATGGTTAATTATGGTCAACCACGGTCCAACGTTGCATTGTGACAAATATTGTCTCAATATGAAAATTAATCATGGTCAATGATGGTGAACCATGGTCCAACATTGTATTGTGACAAAGATTGTATCAATATGTAAATCAATCATGGTCAACCATGTTTATTTTATCATTTATAATATTTATCATGTTATCACTGAAAATTTCCAAAAACAATTTGGACAACTTGTATGGTTTCAAAGTTGTAAGTCAGTCTTGGTCAAGTCATTTTTCAAATTTCAAAAAAGGAGCCAAGTATTTTCAATTATGATTATGTATGGGTTCATCTATGAGAAGAAAATTGACAAGCACTTAATCAGAATTCTTTGAAGCCCAAGTGAAGTAGCTTCCCTTTTCATTTCAAGCGAGCCAATGATCGAGATTAAGATGGTGCAAGCTCTTTCAATTTTCATCTTGCAGGAATTCCATGGAGTTGTTTACAGAAGAGAAGGATCATAGGTCAGGCAGGTGTATTATATTGGACAAGCTTTCAAACAGGTTGGCTGTTGGAGATTTTGCGAAAAACATCAAGGAGGTCACATGAAAGTCACCAAAGAATTTGTTTCCAATTTCACAGGATTTAATTCAAAGGTTGGAGTGCTTGAATTACCAATATCTCCAGAGGTTATATCTGTAGTCACTAAAATCCCAAGAGAGACAATTTTAAAAAAAGAGAACTATGTGTTTTTTACTCACACAGCAGTTTCGTAGCGCGCTACGAAACTGCTGAAGGTGACAGTTTTGTTTTTTGAGGATCTACGCTTGAAAGAAAAAGGGGATTATTTTGAAAGGATGAATATTCTTCAAAGGTGTAATAAATCATGTGAGAATAGGTTTGAGCCCTAATCAAGAGAATATCAAGAAATGAGAATATACACCACTTACAAAACCTTGCGCTACGAAACCCCTGAAGCAGCCTGTTTTAGGAGAAAAACTGTTTTAAGTAGTCAACTTCCAGGAGGTCTCCAGAGCAACTGAAAGAATATTTTGGAAAATTGAAAGAGGTTTTTATTCCTAACATACTGAAATAGAAAAACCTCTTTCATTTTATTCAAATTAATTATTATCTGGGAGAAATTGGTGATTAAACTTGCATTACGAAACTGCTGTAGGTGCAAGTTTTTCACAGGCATATTTCTCTGTTTTACACTTGTTTTTCAAAGGCACATTGTGGGAGGTAGGGATGGTGTTTCAAAAAACAAAGAGAGGTTTTTGTTCAGCATAGATTGGTTCATAAAAGCCTCCTTCATAATTTCTAAATACGTTTTTTGTGAGAAGTTATGAGCTCTGTCCCAAGACCCATTTTTCAGCCAGAACAGAGCAAGGGACAGTCTCCGAATTTCAAGGAACATCAAAGATCGATTCTGGACAGCTGGAGAAGTATTTTAAAAAACCAAGAGAGGTTTTTGTTCTAGACATCCTGGACTACAAAAACCTCCATCAGTTTCGAAAAATGTGTCATGGATGAGGAGATAAAGGTTCTGTCCCACGTGCCATTTTCAAGGATCCTAAACCTAAAAACAGGGAAACATGTTCCCTAATTTCTAGGGTTTGTCTTCAACAGTTAGATGACCACGTGGGAGGCTTCATCAAGTTCGACTTCATGGAGTTTTAGGTGTCAAATAATCTTTTAAATGTTTAGATAAGGTTGTTTTGATCATAATGAGGAGTTACACTCCTAATTGTTTTAGGACTCTAGGACTCCTAGTTAGCTATCCTTTGTATTAAATAGTTAGTTTAAGTGTCAATAGGTGTCAAATAAGGAGGAATTCGAATTCCCCTCATGCTGGAGGAAGGAATCTACATGAACTCTATACATTGGGAGAAGAACTAATGTATTAAGGGTTGGAAATTTTATGGAAAAGCTTGTATTTGGCTTATGTAAGACTCATTTTTAGTAATACATATTTGACTTTACTTCTCAGGATTCATGAAGGATTTTTTATGTTCAGAATATGTGATGATGTCCTTTTCTTAATTCTTACAATGGTATGGATGTATAATCACTCAGAATTCACTGAATGTGCTCTGACTTCCTGTATACATTTATAAACTGTGTGGTCCCATATGAGTTTATGTTCTGAATGTTTAAATGTTGAATGCCCTGACTTCCATGTAAGGTTGAGTTCATTCTGATATTGAGGTGTTGTTGACTCCATAAGCCCAATGGATAGTTGTTAAATGTGTTTCCACCATTTATATTTCTTAGAGTTGTTCTATAAGAGTTAGCCATCTTATCTTTAATCAAAATCATTAATCCATTTAGAGAGAGCCCTCTCAGGTTGAGGAGGCTAAGCCTCAGCCTAAAGTAGGTTTGAAACAGTTACTTAGAGTCAACCTGACCAGTAGCCTATCAGGATCTGATTTTGAGATAACATTTTGGTGCGTCTGCCGGGAGTCTGAAGATTAATCATTCCCGAAATCAAGAGACTGAACTTCTGAAGGTAGCAGGAGCTCAAACATCGTTTTGAGGCTACAAAACTACCTTGGCGACTCCACACATCAAATAACAAATTGGAAGGTGACTCCACTGTAGAAGATCAGTAGCTTGATGAAGTTTCAAGATGAGTTCCACTACAAGAATGAATGCCAGGTATGCTCCTATGAATCGGTCTCATATCCCTGGTTTTCCAACTCCTATGCCAAAGGTTTATTGGTTAGAGGATCTTCCAATATTCAAAGATGAAAAGAAAGAAAATGTTGCTCTTCATTTGGTTAGGTTCCACATGCATGTACGCAATCTTAAGGTTTAGTTTCCTGAGGATTGTCTCATGAGGATGTTTATGACCACTTTAGAAGGAAAAGAATGGTCTTGGTATAAAAGTTTGGAAAATGGTTCAATATATTCGCTTGCTAATTTTCATGATGAATTCTATGAGATGTATAAAGAATGTCATCCTTCCTTATTGCTGCTCAAAGATTGTTGTAGACATTCTTTAAGTCTTATTCAGTACTTGGAGGATTGTTATG